>JAIGNY010000279.1:1660000-1860000 GCA_020152595.1 Chiridota heheva | reverse complement strand
TGCAATTGCCAGACTTCTTATCAAAATGAATCCAATTCTGAAGAATAGAAATATTGGAATGGACATGAAAGTCTGTGTCTTGAAGGCATATGTATGGTCTACTCTTTTCTATGGCTGTGAATGCTGGACAATTACCAGTGACATCAAGAAAAGTTTAGAAGCAACAGAAATGTGGTTCAAAAAGAGGATGTTGAAAAAATTTTGGACAGAAAAGAAAACAAATGATGATGTCCTGAAACTTCAGGCATGGACAGGTCCCTTCTCAATGCCATCAGGAGACGGATGGAGTTTTTTGGACAGGATTAATCGGGGGGTGGGTTGGAACAGCTTGCAGTATGTGGAAAAGAATTAGAGGAAGGCTGTGAGTCAAATATGTCCAAAGCTTTAACAAGTGGACAACCAACAACAGCCCAAGTAACAATAAGTTTATGTGCTTAGCTCTAAACATAAGTGACTGGAGGGCTATGATCGCCAATGTCTGTTCCAGACTCTGCACCTAAAGAGAGACTGTGGAACTATTGAAAAATTTCAAATGAGTTCTCCGTCAAAAAATGAGGACAAGTTATTTGCTTAAAGTCATGGGAATTTGGAACTTTTACAGAGGTCTAATTTGTTATATTCGTGACGTTGAAAAATTACTTAAAGAACTGTAAACATCTAGAAGCAACATGGGCTTAATTGGTTTCAGATATGATCTAAACCATTAAAACAGAAAAATATTACAATAAAATTGTTCAAAAATTGGTCAATTTACATCATTTTGAATTTTAGCTGTTATTGTGCAATAATGTGTGACATCAATGGGGAAGGATCCTTCATTACCTTTTGTAAAACCTTTGTTTTGTTTTATTCCTCTGTCAATGTTGTCTGAAATATAGAATTGGACTTTGGGCAAAATTTGATGGAGCTTTGTCACACCCTGAATCATCATGTATCTAAAAAGACATTCTGAAATTTTCAAGTAGCTGAATTTAAAGAACAAAATTGAAGAATTACATAAAATTTTGAGATGTGTTCCTCTTAGTGTATCACAAATTCCATACAGATGAACAAATCTTGAAACTTTGTTTAGTTGTAACTTGAAAACTAAATAAGTTTTTACAAATGGTAAAGACTGTTTTACTCAGAATTCCATTCTCTTTCACATATCTTAAATCTGCTAGATGGCCATTGTACTTTAAGCATTCACTATAACTACTGTAATTATGTTTGATTTGAGCTTTAGTATCAGTACCATCATTTGCACAAAACATATGTTCAAATACTCTAGAGCAAGAGTTCTTAATTACATTTTGTGAAGGGCCATCATTTCAAAACAGCTTCAGGCCGTGGACAATCGCGTGGCAAAACCAGCATCATGTGAACATTCCCTGAAAACAAACAAGTTGAGAGCGTGCACGATTAGGATGTACGCCAGATGTCAACGGTTCTCTTATCTACCTTTCTTTGACAAGCCGCCAGCCCAATTTATAGCGTAACTAAAGATAATATTTTATTTGATAAGCCACAATGTTTTAGTGAGCTGATCTGCCTAGAAAAAACCCAAAATAAACAAGTATTTTGCGATTTTCACCGATATCATTCGGATTGATCTTACATGCAATGCACTGTATTGCATTATATAATAACTATTGTTCGCGGGCCAGATTGGATTGTCTGATGGCCAGATTTGGCCGTGGGCCGCCTATTAAGAATCGGCGTTCTAGAGACTCCAGATTAATACGTTCTCACATTATATTCCAATGCTCCTTTTAGTTTACATTTTTTGAGTACACAGACTGAAGAAAGTTAAATAAAAATATAGCATCTGAAGAAAAACAAAACAAAATATATTTCAATGTGATAATTAGTGTAAAGGAGCTGGCAGCTGAAAGTGATGGCATTAGTTTTAGCCAATAGAAGTTGATTAATTTTAACCAATAGAAGTTGCTTAATTTTAACCAATAGAAGTTGGTTAATTTTAACCAAAAGAAGTTGCATCACACGATTTGCTTTCACCAAAAATTTCACCCATCGGGCTCAAGCAAACAAATTCCAAAAAGTCAATGAATAAATACATACAAAGTTTGAGCCTGGATTTACTGATGTTTTATGATATTTTGTACCGCTGGGTGCAAGAAAGGTTTTCGATTTATTATAAGACTCCACTTAAATAAGCCCTCACTTTTTAGCCGGCAGCTCCTTTAACTTAACTGGATGAGCACATCAACAATTAGCTTCAATGAAGAAATCCCACGTTGAACCTTCATGTCATGCTCCATTTTGATCTCGTAACAGGAATAACTTCTGCCCATCCTTTCCTTGTAACCCCAAAATGGACCTCCATTGTTTGATATATTCCCACAGAGAGAAAAAAAAGGGATTATTTCTAGGGAAACGTTACATTGACTGCTATACGTTGGAATGGTTATCCTCAAGACTGGAAACGAGCTGTAAAGAACAAAACAAAGTAAAATTGAAAAAGATGATTGAATATTAGCCGAACGAAGTCATGCTCTTCAGTTTCACAACATTCATATACTGAAAACCAGCTCATAATTTCTTGCACTTCCAATGTTAAGTCAAAAATGACTGAAATTTAGTCCCGAAAATATAAAAATATTTAAACAGGTGTTGAGGTGAATGCTCTTTCTCACATTACAAATTTGAATAAATTGTAATATACAAAATGTTGTCACCCATAACTTGAAAACTACACTGGCTATTTTAAAACTTTGAAAAACTTTTTCTTAAGGAAAATAATCCTTTTTTTTTTTATTGTGTACAATAAAAGTTACTTTTTGCTGCTTAGCCTTCTGTAAAAAGTCTAGTGTAAGTATTGAAATTCAATACCTCCTATAATAATAATAATAGGAACATTTATATAGCGCTTAATCCAGTATGCTCAAAGCGCTTATGCAATCAAAATGATAGGTTCATGTAAATAAACGATTAAATTAAGTTATAATAAAAATCAATAATACTTCTTAAACAAATATGTTTTGAGCTGAGATTTTAACGTATTCAAAAATGTATTGCTTTCATGGATTTCTGAATATCATTCCATTTTCTGGTGGCTGCCACTGTGAAAGACCTGTAAGTAAAATATTTTAGTCTCCACTTTGGTATATCCAGCAATTGCTTGTCACTAGACCTGAGACACCTTTTTGGCTGATAGATGGACAGAAGCTCACAGAGGTATTCTGGTGCTGATCTGTCTATACACTGGTAGGCTAAACACAATATTTTATACTCGATTCTAGCTTCAACTGGTAGCCAGTGCAAAAGCTTTAATGCGGCTGTAATACTGTCACGTTTTTATGTTTTAGTGACAATACGTGCAGCTTTGTTTTGTTTTGTATCCTTTGCAATCATTTGATACTTGAGCTCGGCATTTTTCTCTAAATCAAAATGACATTTCCATGACGTTTAGTGCCCTAGCTTTGCTGTTTCAGAGGGGTGGCCGGCCCCCTCCCCCCCCCTCTTTTTGGTCTGCTTTGCCCCTATCATCAGAAAACAATTAATTGAAAGAAATTCTTTAATAAGTTAATAATCTTCATGAAATATGAAAAAAATGAAATACCTTACATGGATACAGAACATAGAATGATAGCATAGTAAGCAATTGTCCTGTTTGGCTTATGAATGGTCCTTATCAGTCAGAATAGTTTCATTCCGAGGTATGATTATAGCTAAAATCCCAAAGCTTCAACAGGGGCTGGCAAACAAAAGCCTTAAGGGGCGCCTGGACCCCATGCTGAAAAGGCACAGCGGTTTGTGCATGCCTTAAAGTACTCCTCAACAAGTAGCACCCTGCCCCTTTTTAAATCAAGCTAGGGGTCTGCATGTATTTTGTAAACAATAAGATTTGAACATATAAGGACACCAGTATACTTTGATGGTAGCTTTTAAGTTTGCTACCTTCCTTTCGTGAACATCAGTGTTCATATTAAGGTGCTGGATTGCGGGATTCTTGCACCTATTACCAAATTCCCCTCAAAAATAATTGGAGGAGGGGGGGGGGAATTCCGTAAAGAGAAGAAGAAAAAATGGCAGAAAAATGCCAAATTTGGCCAGAAAATGCTGAAATTGGGCAAAAAAAATTTATTTGGGTATAAATTTTTGGCCCCTTTTCCCCAAAAAAAAAAAAAGAATTACACAAGGGGAAAAATCCCCCCAAATTTTAAACTCTAGTGTGAATACTGATGAACATTAGCCAAAACAGAGACAAATTCAAACACCATTACCCATAACGTTTTTTCTCTGAATGCTGTATGCTCAGAGTCCTAAACGGACTAAAGAAGTTCATAAGGAGCCTTCCATTCTCTTTTTATGATGAAGGCGATATACTTTTGATATGAATCAAGATTAATCACACAAACTGAATCAACTCACATAGCTTATACCAGGCAATCTCAAGATCATTCCTACGACTGGAACTCTTTGTAAAAAGTTAATAGCGACTGGAAAGAAACCTCTGTGGATATAAAAATGATCAAATAAAGAGTTTAATATACTTATTATATAAACACACTGCCATAAAAATGTTCAGTTAACCTTTCCAGGTTTCCAAATAGGCCATGACCACCTTAGCAACATGGTAACTATGTGGGGCAAACAAACCTCAAATCCGCAATCGAATCGTGCATTACCAATGCGTTGACATTTAGCCTAGATGTTCGCAAGGCCTGCCGCAAGTTTTGAGTCATCTATGACACTTCTCAGGATCTTTAGAGTTTTTAGCAATAGGATAAACAAAATAAAGTTATTTACAAAATCAGATTTACAAAGCCTGCAGCAGGCCCGTAGGCACAATTTTTGTTCACCATTTTTCCGTCACTCAGTCAGTGTGTGCAGAAACTTGTTTTGTACAATAAGTTGCATTGACTACATCAGCGTGCACCACTAGCTAGCTGTACTGTACCAGTACTGCGTAGGATGTTTACCCCCACTTAGTTACATCGATTTTGTTTCTAGGCAAATTCAAGCGGTGATTGGTTAAAACAAGCTGCCAATCATTAAAGCCAGAAAGGTTCATTGCACTTTGCACTGAAAAAAATACTTATAATATACATCACAAAAGAACAATATCGAATAAACAACAAAGATGTGATAAGAATCATGACAGTAAGCTACATGTACCAGCGCAAGTGAAAGCTTTAAAATGAGATGCGTCTTTAACTGATTTTGATTGATGTAATCTATGTAGCCTTACACATGTGGATGGGAAGATTATTTCATAAGCTTGTTCCCGCAAATGCTCTTTTCCCCAATGTTTTATATTCAGAATATATAATAAGAATGTTTTAAACTTTTAATTACCAACAATTATGCTTTAAGAATTATATTATGATAGTTGTATTCCTTTTCGACATTTTCTTCATTGTGATGATATGTTGAGATATGAGAGTTAAACAAATAAATTGTACTGAAACAAAAAAACAAAAAAAATCATATTCAATGCACAGTACTACTAAGATAGTTTCTGACTGAAATAACTGATGATGACTTATAAATTTGCACAGTTATGGTTGAGAAGAACTAGAATTATTTTGGGGAGATATTAATGGCCCTACTAAGATCCTTAGAGGTGCAGTGGTTCAACGGTTAAAGAGTCTTACTCATATGCAAAGGTCACCGGGTTCGGTTCCTGTCGCAAGCATTGCATTGTGTCCTTGAGCAAGACATTTTACTCTACTTGCTCCAGTCCACTCAGCTGTAAAATGAGTACCAGCATTGCTGGGAGTTAACCTGTTATGGACTGGTGTCCATCCAAGGGGAGTCATGTGTTCCCATCCGGTTGCGCCATGAAAAATGGGGATAAGCACTGGCCCTATGGGCCTAATGGCTGGAATGGATTTAACTACTAAGATCCTTAGTCCCTACTCCTAAATAAGGTCCCCTGATCAGGACCCACAAACAGGGATCAACCAAATCAGTTGTCTGACAACCAAACACCTGAGCAGATCAATTTTCGTTTAATAGTTTGCCATTGGGACATCCAGTTTTCTTCTGGAAGGACTTTTATTAAATAAACAATTCTCTGGGCATCATAAAGGCAGTGGTTAATGCCTACTGGACAAGTTTCTGTTCAATTGATTTGCCAAACCCCAAAGTGAACCACTATTATATATATGTAGATATATAATAATATATATATAATAATATATATATATATATATATATATATATATATATATATATATATATATATATATATATATATATATATATATATATATATATATATATATATATAATATATATATATATATATATAATAATATATATATATATATATATATATATATATATATATATATATATATATATATATATATATATATATATATATATATTATATATATATACATATATATATATTTATGTATATATATATATATATATACATACATACATACACACACACATATATATATTTATGTATATATATATATATATATATAAAAAATTGGAAAAAATGGCAATGTCTCTAGCCAACAGAAGTTTTATATAAATTCTTAATCAATTTTTATATAAATTAATATACATAAATTATATTAATTAATAATATATTATTTGATTAAATATATATATATATATATATATGAATATATATATATATATATATATATATATATATATATATATATATATATATATATATATATATTATAAATATTATATTACATATTACATATATATATATATACATATTATAATATAATATATATTAATATATTATATTAATATATTATGTTATTGATATATTATATTATTAATTATTATCATCAATTATATCATTAATTAATTATATATTAATATATATATGTATTAATTATTTATAAATCATATTAATTAATTTTTATATAAATTCAAATTTTTATACAAATTCTGTTGGCTAGAGACATTGTCTTTTTTTCCAATTTTGTTTTGTTTGTAATGTCCAATAGAACTATTATTTTATAAATAAATATATATATATATATACATACATATAATATTTATAAATATATATATAATATATATATATATATATATATATATATATATATATATATATATATATATATATATATATATTAGGGGGAGGAGGAAGGAAGGTTGGCAAGGAGAGCACACACTTCTGAAATAAGAATCTTTCATAATCCTTTTCTGTGTACTTTTTATTTAAAATAAAAGGAAACTTGATTTTGTTTAATTACAATTCTATATTTACCTGAATAGAAGGAAAAATCCATAAGTCTCTATCAGCATACCGATCATGGGCCACCCAATAAGCACAACGATAATGCCACCAAAGAAAAACACTGTTGCTTTAAGTTTGTGAGATTGAAAGAAAAACCTAAATGTTCGTTCAAGGCCGATGACAAATGCTAGTCCACAGACAAAGAGTATCTGTAAATGAAACAAGGAAATGATTCAAGATTTAGTACAAAAAAAAGAATAAAATTTGCAGGAACACTGCTGGCCAATAACAACTGCTCCTCCACAAGCTGAGTCCTGTAGACCACACTGAAAACCACATGGGGGTTTTCATAAAATTACATACAAAGAGTCAATATTTTGCAGTTTTCCTAAACGTGATACAAATGTATCATTATTGAGGTTCTTAAAATGCAGTATAACACCAAATTACCCATGTGTTTGCATTTTGAGTACGGTCGATAATCAAAAGTTTATATAATTTCACACAATTTACACCAATGTCAAACATTGACTAATATCTGCAAATAAGTCAGAAAAAAACACATATTCCACTGTAACAAAACTTCACTTTGAAAACTTACATTTCCTATTGCTAATAATCCTCTATCAAAGAGCAGTACAACACCAAGAAATAGAAAAAACACACCAAACCCAGCCAGGCCGATACCAATCTCTGAAAGAAATAAGATATGGTTTAAGAAAATGATTTGATGAAAACTTGAAGGATTAGTTCAGTGGTCAAGCATGTCTATCTTAAAAGAAACAAAACAAGTGAAGAAAGCATTCAAAAATCTTATTCCGTTAAGGAGATATTCACGTTTAAAGTTTAATATCATTTGTGTCAAAACGACTGAAATCAGACTAGTTGTGATGTCACAGCCTCAGATTCCTTAGTCTTTATGTATTTAAAAAAAAGTTTATTTAAATTTTTAACTATTTGAATTATTTTTCCTCAAACTTTCTTCAGGTAGTATATTATAAATACCCTTCCTACATTCAGTTTTACTACTTTTTAGACTTATCCTATAGTTTTTAAGCCACAAAATCGCCGGACAAAATATGATAGCATACATAAAGCCTAAAGGAATAGCAAAGTTGAATAAAGTTAAGACAAAAAAATGGCTTTTATTTCCAATGGCGTGCAAAAAACCATAACCTTCGTGAGGCCACAGATCAGTAAACAACAGCAATCACACAATATCAACATACATAAACTGGTTTTAAAGTGAAAGAAATTACTGCCAAATGATGGTAAATGATTCCATAGCTAGCCTAGACCTAGGCTACACACACATAATATTTTCGCGGAACTACTATTAGTATAGTATCATTGCCTGTAAATACAAAAAATAATTCTTTGACATCTTCAGGCAAATAATGAGAAATATAAATAATCCTCTACTTACTCTGAGTATCCGTCACCTCAATCATTATTGTTGGCGGTTTTTTGTCAAAAAACCATAAAAATGTAGTAAAAAATTGCTTACGAAGCGATCCTTGCCTAATTTTCGGTGACGAATTTTAAGCATATGTGGAAATCATGTTTCGACCAAGGATCGACTGTCTTCCAATCGCTGGTTGGGTTTACCGGGTATATATATGTAAGCTGGCCAGATTTTCTGGTTATCAAAGGCCGTGGACATAGACTTGGTTGTCGATGTTATGTCTGTCCGTACGTCGTACCTGTGATCTCGTCCGGGTCATATTAAGCGTTTCGTGATAGCATTTGTACTATCATAACCGAATACGCAGGCGACGACCCCGTCATTGTAATTGTGTGTTCAACTCTCTCTCTCTCTAAAACACAAACTGGACTCGGTCAAATTTACCCAGCCTGAGCCGTAGGAACGGTGTGGAAAGGGGGAAAAGCTCCCCCCGAAAGCATAGGTGTAGAAGCCGGGCAGGGAGGCATTGGGAAACGTGACTCTTACTTTTCAGAAAAATGACAAAAGTGCCCCTTTTGAAAGTGTCCCTCAATCACTGTCCCAATAGACTTTTGTCAGTCCCATGTATGGGAAGAATGTATCTCCATTGGGTAAGTTCCCCTTTCTAAAATGAAGTGCCCCTTTTACTTAACTTTGTTGCTGTTTTGGGCTGTTATTGTCCCCCCCCCCCACACACCCACACACTTTCGAAAGCTTCCTACATCCCAAAGACTTTACTTTCCCATTAACATACAATTGTAAAAACGAAGTAAAACTGTTGCAAATCTTGGTAAAACATATTGCAAATTTTAAAAGAATACTGAATATTTCCAAAAAATGAATAAAATTTCGCAAAAATTGAAGGAAATGTCCTGAAAATCGAATAAAATTTCCTGAAAATGAAAGAAAATTGCCTAAAATTTACTGAAAATAACAAATTCATCACCAAATTATTTGTGCAATATTTAACCATATAAATTCATTATTACATTTTATTTCCTGTAAATGTATACTAGTATATTCCGGTACTTACATTTCGCTTGCCCCGGGGTTCCCCCTCCCCCCCCCTGATCCTGCCTACATGCCCCCACTGAATACACCGCATGATATCATGACTTGCGTGATCAAGAGAACTGGTCTTACCAAATTATGAAAATTAACAATCAACATTTGGAATATGGTCGATGTTTGAGACGGGTGTCCATTTCGATAAGATCAGTTATAACGTGTACAAAGTGAGGGGTAGTCCCGAGGTAATTGCCATATTCACATTAAGGAAATTCCAACATTTGTAATGTAACAAGCCCATGCAGATACAAATTTCATGAAAAATCTTAAATAACATGATAACTAAGAAACTCAGCTCACTAGATTTCTGTCCCCTTGCCCTGAATTCTTTCCGCCAACCATATTAACTATATATATCACAATATCTATTTGGTTAACTTTCAATTAGTTTTGTGGTTTGATTGTTTAACTCTGCATATTTTTGTAGAATTTATCCTTAGTTTAATTTTGAATTATTTCCAGTCTAAACTTATTTTTCCTTGTCTTTTCAACCCTTTCCAAATATTATTTTTGTAATCTATATTAGGTTACTTTGTATCTTATTACCATTTTATTTTCAAGTAACTTATCTCATTCATAAATTTCTTAATTGTTTAAAAAAATCTTATTTTTCTTTTTATCTTTGCAGTCTTATCTGTATTTATGTAAGTTCATGCATGTTACATTTTATAACATAACATAACAAGATAATGGGCTAAGAAGTGTTAGTGACCCCATAAAAATCCCAAACAAATACTACCACACAAAAGAAAAATACAGAAAATGCACAATATCAAAGACGCCAAGAGTTAGTTAAGAAATCATCAATGTTGACTTTGAAATTGTGAACAAAATTGGAGCTAACTACCCACTCAGGAAAACCATTCTACTCATTAACTATTCTTTGTGAAAAGTTAAAAAGCTGACTATCAATCATTGAGAACTATTTGGTCAACTTCAAACTGTTACCGTGGAGTATTAGCTGAAACGTACAAGAAATTACAGGAAGTCAAAGCATCACTACCAGATAGGAGTTTAAAAAGCTGAATCATATTGCCACGTACTCTTCTCAATTCAAGCGTGGTCAAATAAAACAAGAAATCGCAACCTAGATTCATTAGATATATTCTTTACTTCAGGAATAAGTCTAGTGGCTCTTCGCTGAATCTGCTCCAAATGAACTTATCCTTCTCATAAAAGGGACACCAAGCTTGAATAGCATACTCAAGGTGAGGCCTGACTAACTGCTTATACAAATTAAGAACAAACTCTCTACCAAAAACCAAAATTTGCCATTGTGGTTGCTAAAGCACACTGTTTAGAAGACTTCAGATTTGTATAACCTTTCATTGTTTACATCTATTTTATTCATTTATTCATCTACATGTAACGTAGGCTCTATATAAGACAAACACAAAAAACTGAGTCACCCGTCTGAAGGTTAAAACTAGTAACATTACAGGCACAATTTATCATCCGCAACATAGTGGTCTGATGATCATGCAGTGGTACCAGAGAATTTAAGTAACATTAAAAAAAAATGATGCATTCGGTGGCGTGTCTAAGGGTGTTATTGGAGGCTTAGTTCGCAACTGGCGTACCCCCCCCCTCCTAATTTTGTTCAACCATATACAAGGACGGCGGAGCCGGGGGGCTAGGGGCTTCAGCCACCAATAATTTGAGGTGAACATGTGTCATCACATTACCCGACCTCATAGCCCTCCAATATTCCTGTCACATGTCACCTGACCTCATTAGCCCCCTATATTTTAAACGCCCCTGCTATAGTATAAGTAACAGAAAAATAAAATGAATCATAGAAAGCAGACATGTTGCCATGTTTTCTTCGTATCGACTGAATTCTTGTTAATTTGGATGAAACTCTTTCAGTTTGTACCAGAAATCTTTCATTTTGGACCATATAATTCCATTTTGGACCAAAAATCTTCCACTTTGAACCACAACTATCTATTTTTTGAATAAAACTGACAATCTATAGTGCGGAAAATATTCGAGTTGGACAAAATTTACAACTATTTGCATAGGACCAAAAACCTTCAATTTTAAACCAAGTAAAAAGAGGTGAATAAACGTGTTTTAGGGGGCTCTTCAACCCTAGACACGCCCCTTGATGGACTGAAACAAGGATATATCCTAGCTCGAAGAATTAAAGAATAGTAAAGACGGAGATTTGTAGACTGTATGAATCATTTGAGGAAAAGGAGAAGGGTTCAAATCTTGTTTGTGTCTCGGTATTGTGACGCACCAAAAATAGAAAGCAACAGAAGAATGCCAAAAGATAAAATCAAGACCAGTAGCTTTGAAATTCGGACTTGTTATATTTCAAACTTCAAACTTTGCAAATATCTAAACTTAAAATGGATGCTTATGCTTATCCTATACCTGATACTGTGATAGCGAAGATGATGAGCTATCTTCTAGTCTCTCTTTAGGCGACAGTTGACCTTTAGTTATTCCAATATATATGATCCCACGTCCAGTTCCGCGAAGAATCCTGTAACAACCTTGAGCGATGATTTCTCTCAACGTTTTAAGTCCATAAGATTGGAATATGAGCTCATTGATAATATAAGAGCTGAAGATCTAGATCCACTTGAACAGTTAAATGAGATAATTTCAGCAGACAAATAAGATGTCTACCAACTGTGGTGTAGCGGTTATCATACATGTCTACAGACCACAAGGCCCTGGGTTCAAGCCTGTGGGTTGGGTAGACACGCCAGTGCACCACAACTGCAAGGCCGTCAACATTGACTTGGTTGTCGATGTAATGTCTGTCCGTACGTCGTACCTGTGTTCTCGTCCGGGTCGTATTAAACGTTTCGTGATAGCATTGTTATGATTATAACCGATACGCAGGCGACGACCCCGTCATTGTAATTGTGTATTCACTCGTCGTCGCCAAGGCAAATGAGACACTTGATTATCTAATCCTCAAGAGAAGTCAACGATAATTCAAGTTGACTTTAATAATCCACACACTGAAGGCAGTTAATCAATTCTCGATCTAAGAGCACAAACACAATTGTAAATTTGTAAAACGCTCGCCGATTTTCTTAAAAACAGCTGCTTAAATAGATAATTCTCAAGTTCTATTTTTAGAAACGGGCGTAGCCGAGCGTAGTCCTCAATGATGTCCTCAATGTATCAAGGCAACGGGGCGACTGCCCCCTTTCCCCAAAGTGAGGGGCGAAGGGGGACAGGAGGTGCCCTTTTGATAGTTGGGGAAAACGGGGGCAGGGGGTGCTTCTTTGAAAGTTGAAGGCGGACCGATGCAGGAGATCCCTTATTTGAAAGGGCACTCCTGAAATGATGAAATTATCCTAAGTCATTTGTGAAGCTTGAAAAATTAGAAATCCACTTACTCACAAATCAGTCCTACAAACTGATAAATGAAATAGAAGTTGTAACAAACACATAGTATTTATTTAACACAATTAAAGCATGTCATTTACCAGAGGGATCGACCCTGGGGGCCGTGGAACCGGGAGCACGAGGCACGTACCTCCACTTCTTCAAAAACTGACAAAAGCGCCCCCTTTTTAAAATGAAATTAATGTAAAAAAAAGTGACCTTATTTGACTTTCTTCCCCCTTGTCCCGAGCTTCTTCCGACACCCTGCTATTGTTATCTTGTAATGCTGCAATGCTCCAATTCTAGCAGATTGCTTTAGTATGAGATCATCCTGAAATTTTTGAAATTGCACCACCACTTATAAATGAAACGTCTCTTGCGATTCCATAGACCAGTCAATATAATATGAAAATAACTGAACCTAGGACAAATTGCAACAGAAAGTTTCTTTGCAGAATTTTGTTGAAGAGTTTATGGCAAACCTTATTTTTAAAATCGGCCACAATCGGAAGCCAAAAAATGCCTTATTTGTATATATTCAAAATGGCCGCAAAAATAATGTTATAAGAGCCCGATTTCGTCTGTTCGTGTAAGAAATTGATAATATATGATATAAATGTATTGTATATGAATAATACAATAAAGAATATTGGCCCTCAAAGTGTAAAATGGCGGCCATTTTGATTTTATGTAAATTAGGCATTTTCCGGGAGTCCGAAATATGGATGATTTTGGGTTACAGCCAATGAAGAACAAGATCTAAGATATAAATATTCTGTTGCAATTTGTTCTTAAATGGTTAGTTCAGTGGTCAAGCAAGTTCATCTTCGATGCGAGAGGACTTCAAACAAAACAAAATGGTGAAGAAAACACTCAAAAATCTTATTCTGTTAAGAAGATATTTAAGTTTAAAATTTGGGATCATTTCTGCAGAGACGACTAAAATCAGACTAGTTGTGATGTCACAGCCTCAGATTTCTCAAAGTCTGTATGTATTTTAAAGAAAGTTTATTTAATTTTTCACTATTTGAATTATTTATCTTTAAACTTTCTTCAGGTGGTATATTATAAATATCCTTCCTAGATTTAGTTTTAGTACTTTCTTGACATATCCCATGATTTTTAAGCCACAGAATCGAAGGACAAAATATGATAAAATACATAAAGACTTTGAGGAATCTGAGGCTATGACATCACAACTAGTATGATTTCAGTCGTTTGTACACAAATGATACCAAACTTTAATCTTATATATTTCCTTAACAGAATAAGATTTTGGGATGCTTTTTTCACCACTTTGTTTCTATTGAAGTCCTCTTTCATATAAGATGGACTTGCTTGACCACTGAACTAATCCTTTAACAGGAGAGTTAAAAAAGATAAGGGTAAGGGTGGACAGGTGGAGGGTTAATTGTTGTGAAAGAGCTCCACCATCCCGCATCGAAGTTGAGGGAAGATGCAAGTTCTGGAAAGGGCGAAAAGTGGGCAATTGAGGAGTATGCGTTTAACGGTAAGGATGGTCAGAAAGTGGGTGGCCAAATTCGAAAGTGGGGAGTACATTTGAAGGAATAATATGGTCCCAAATTTCCCCCCAAATTGAAGGAAATTTATTGAAATTAAAGGGAATTTCCCGAAAAATGTAATTATCTGAAATTGAATGAAACTCCTCCTACTTTAAAACGTGATTTCTCGAATAGAATGCAGTAGCGTCTGATGGAAGCGTAAAGGAGCGGACGGCCGAAACGTAAGGGCGTATTTTTCTTGAGACTCAAGAATATTCAAACACACTTTCGTTCACGCCGTGATGGTACTGAAAAACTTTCTTCACAAGTATCAAAAAGGAGACCTTTGTTTTTTTGAAAAATTCCCTTGATTTCGACCGAGTGACCTTTTAATTTTGATCTTAGGGCATAGGTCCAGGTCTGGAGGAGAGAGTAATTGCTTTTACGTTGCCATATATGTCTGCATAATCGGGTATCCAGATGAACAAAATACTGTTATTGCAGAAGGGAGGGAATCGAATGCAAACTTTTTAGGGATATGGGAGTGGCGGGGTTGCATCATTTGAGGTTGTTGATGAAGGTGAGGCCGGATTTGGCAGTTTGGAGTCGGAGAACTAAAACTTTGTACCAGCAAGTTTGTTTTAGGTGGAGGAGAGGGGTGGCATAAACTCTTAGAAAAGGGGTTCTAGAGCAAAGGAGGTTTCAAATACGGAACAAACTAAGAAGCTATTAACTAAGAATGTATGTGCATTCATTTATTCACACATTCCCGTATAGTGATCTCGTGGGAGAAATTCCACCCTTCCCCCTTCACCTCGTAGCGCCATCACTGCTTTTGTAGGGTTATGTGTTTTTCACCTATCATTTTCCAGGCAAACGGTCGTCCGATTGGTGGTTGATCAACCTTTTTCCAGCTTGACAAAATCTTAAAGTGAAGTAGGCAGTGGCAGCGCCATGAATTTTGGTCATGAGGGCAAAAGAAAGGCAATTTTGTCTCACGTGGGAGGGGAGCAAAAACCTATAATTCGGACAAAATTTGTCACTTTACACAATTTTCTGGAGGGGGACGTAGCACCGCCACTGGATGTGGGAGTAGTTGTCAGCAGTATGAGGCTTGTATTCGACTCAAAAATATGTAAATACAATATTCCTCAATAGTTCTTCGGCGGATTGAAGGGAAGCTGTAGCCAGTGGTGGCAGACGGAGTTTAGGGAAAGGGGTAGAAATCTAGTGAGGGCACTTTCTTTATTTAAGATTTCAATGAGAATCGGAAATAGGACAAGGTAAACTGGTAAAGGTCTATGGACAAGTTTCAATTTCCTCATTGGTTGAAAGAGCATTACAATCTGAGAAGATCAATTTGTAAATTTTGAGCAGATCAGGTTTCTTTTATCATGGATGCAAAATTTGTGACGTATTACAGGGCAGACAACTCAAAATCTATACGTAATTTTTCAAATTTGTTTCCTAAGTCTCAGTCACTAAAATTATGGGAAAGTCTATTCCTGCTATTAATTTATTGGGGGCATCGCAAAGATCCCAAAACTTCAGGTTGGTCAAAATTTGCTGCACCACTTTAAAGTGTATGATATAGACATTCATAAAAACAAAAACAAAGGGTTTACACAAGAAAATATCAAGGTGGCCCCGTAATATATCAGAAAATTTGCATTACAAATATAAAGATTGTTGCCTGGGATTTCAAAAAGGCCGTAAAATGACCAAAATGGCGCTGGCACCAAGTCATCTCTTACTTGTGATTTGGGGTTCCCAAATCACAATGACCGTTAATTGTCGATTCTAATCTGTAATTGTTATAGCGCCTCCCTTATTGAATGGTTGAATTTGTTGTCAAGTTTCATACGTTCTCCGTCTATTGAATGTCAGATCGGTTAGGGGCGTGAGAAGGGTCACCTCTCAGGGGGATGGGGAACCCCCAAAGTTTTCCCGTTGACAAGTGGGAAAATTGCACTGGTACATTAAGTTTCCATCAAAAGTTGCTTATAACTTGCTAATCGGGATATCCCAATCAAATTCCGGGATATTTCCTTAACTTTCGGAATATTTCCTTCAAATTCGGAAACTTTTCTTCAAATTCGGGAAATTTTCTTCAATTTTGGATAATTTTCTTCAATTTCGGGAAATTTCGGCCAGTTTTCGGGAATTTTCGGCCAGTTTCTGGAAATTATGGCCTATTTTCGGGAACTTTTGTACAGTTTTCGGGAAATGTTGGCCAATTTTCGGGAAATTTTAACAAAATGTCCAAACATTTTCCACATTTTCATGTTAATAGTTATTCAATTTTACCTCCCAACCAGGCAGAAAGCATGCAATCGGGAAGGTGAAATTCGATCACGGGGCAACCCCCACCCCCTCCCGCTTCCTACGCCTCTGCAGATCAGTAGTATACGTCAAACGTATTTTTTGGTGAGGGGGTGGTGGAAGTACTGGAAAAATATATTTAGATCTATAGTGGAGATCTATACCCCACCAACCCCCCACCCCTCCCCTTCCACCCCTAAAAACAAAGAAAAAACACCATAAGCAGATAAGACCACATGTCGGGCGCAACCTTATCAGATTTTAGGGCAACCTTAAAGAAGCTGCATGGCGGCCGAGGGCGTGTTTTCATTGAGACTCAAGAATATTCGAACCCACTTTTCGTGCACGTATTAAATGGTTCTGAAAACCTTGGATGCGAATGTTCAAATAATTCATATTCCTTTCATATGAATAGGTTTATAATATAGGCCTAATTAAATCATTTTTCAACCACACGAGTATGATCATAAATTGACCGTTTCAAAATTCCATTGACTTTGCAAACAAGTCGCTCTCACACCTTTCGACTGGACTGAGAGGTCTTTGAAAAATATTATATTATATACACACATCACGAGGCCCATATACATTTCTGTCCTTTTATAGGGGGGAGGAATTTTAGGTTGGGGAGATAGAATTCCCCCTGGTACCGCGCCAAGACATCCCCTAAAAACTTTATTCAGTTATTAAGAAGTTCGGCGCCATATCTTTGTCCAAAACTGAAGGTTTTGTGAAGGGGCGTGTCTATAGCTTTTCGTTTTTGAGGGGGCTTAATCCCCCAAAAAGAATTGAGGACCGGTTTTAGATTAGGAAGGACAGAGGCGTATGATGTTAGGGACCCCCCTCCCCTTCCCCCATCTTAAAATTAAAGGGAAATGAGTAAAATTGAAGGAAAATGTGTAAAATTGAAGGAAATTTTGTTCGATTTTAGCAACAGTTCCTAAAAAATTCTCGAAATTGACAGTGCTTTCCTGGAAAGTGAAGAATTTTTTTGGAAATTGAAGTAGATTTCAGGATATAAACAAAGATTTCCCGAAAAATGATGGAAATTTCCCGAAAATTGACGAATATTTCCTTCAAATTTATGAACATTTCGCAGAAGTTGATGAAAATTTCTTGAAAATGAAGAAAACTTTCTAAAAATTCAAAAAGTATGCCCGAAAATTTCCCAATTAGCGCGGACGAAAAGGATAAGGCCAATTTAAAGATTGTATTGCTTTGAAAATTATTGTGAGGTGGGGACCATGCGCGTATGGCCCTAATATTATAAGAACTTCACCTCCCTATCTATAGGTTTTTATATATATATATATATATTTTTTTATAGGGCTATGATATTTTTTAGGGTGAAAAAGCCCCAATAGGGTGAAAAAGCCCCCAATAGACACGCCACTGGTTTTTTGTCCTATAGGTTGCAAATTTTGAACCGCAAACTTGAAGTTTGTTGAGCCTAAATTGTAAATTATGTTCTAAACTGCTAAGGGCTTGATTTCTTTTTGTCCAAAATAAACTTATTTTGGGCAAACATGTGAAAGACTTCAATTCACGATTCAACCAATACATCTCAGTGATTCGCTTGACATATCAGTTTAATATAATTATAGCTTTGACCAAAATTTGGAGGGGGTAAGCTCTTAATATATAGCCCCCTTCGCAATCGAGAAAACTTTCGCGGATATGGATGCAGTTGGCAAAAAAATATGCGGAGTGCTGAAAATGAAAGTATAATTTGTGCATGGATTGGTATCATGGTTGCACGGAAAGATGGTCTTCCAATAATTTCAAATGAGCTATGTTCAATTTATTTTGTTTTAACTTTGAAAGCAATTTTTTAAAAGACTGTGTTCAGGGACTGATCTAGGAAATTCACAAGGAGACGGTTCTGGTTATTATT
Source organism: Chiridota heheva (assembly GCA_020152595.1). Taxonomy (NCBI): domain Eukaryota; kingdom Metazoa; phylum Echinodermata; class Holothuroidea; order Apodida; family Chiridotidae; genus Chiridota; species Chiridota heheva. The sequence continues at coordinate 1,841,248 of JAIGNY010000279.1, read as the reverse complement.
GAAGTGATTAAAAAATGTTGGAACTTTCTCGAAGGGGGGTGGTTCCAACCCCACAGAACCAGGGCGGAGCCAGGGGGACCAAGCCAAAAAAGTGTTTTATGAGCAGTTTTGTCATGCATGATAATGGAACATATTGGGACAAGGGTGTAAGCTGGCAGCAGGGGGCAACGTACTCTTTGAAAGGATTTCACCTTCCCAATTGCATGTTTTCTTTTATTCAATTGGGAAATATGGGAAATTATTAACAAAAAATTGAAGAGAAATTTGGCAAAATCATTGAAAATCTTAATAAAAGGCATCATTTGCCTCCGAAATGAATCAAATTGAAGGAAATTGCACGAGAATCAAACAAAAATTTCCTTAATATTGAAGAGATATCCCAAACATTAGGAAAATTTCCCACAAATTTATGAAAATTTTCTGAAAATCGAAGAAAAAATGCTCCAAAAAGGAAGGAAATTTTTCGAAAATTACCGAGAATGAAAGAAATTTACTAAATAATGAAAATGTTTTCCCAAATATTGAATGAAATTTCCCGAAAATTAAAGTAATTAACCGAAAATCGAAGAAAAATAGCCCAAAATGAAGAATATTTTCTGAAAATTTCACGAGAATTAAGGAAATTGCTTAAAACTGAAAGAAATTTCCAAACATTGAAGGAAATCCCCGAAAATTGAAGAAAATTAACCAAAAATCGAAGAAAAATTGCCTCAAAATAAAGGAAACTTTCCAAAAATTGCACAAGAAATAAGGAAATTTTCTACTGGCAAAGATTGAAAAAAATTGGCGTGAAATTTCCCGAAAATTTACAAGGAGGGGTTCTAGTTATTATTGGAGTAATGAAAAATGTTGAGGAGGGGGTCAACCCACACAACCGCTTTCTAGTCCGACCCTGCCGTTGATAATGAGGCCTAAAGATAGCACGGGTTCCTTCCTTTCCCCTCCTCCGAATGAAAGTTGTGAAAAGCGAAAAAAGGTTGTAAGCATACTTTGTAGCACTTGGCTAATTTTACTACTGAAATTGACTATAAGTCGGGCATAATTTCGCAAGAATATTATTTCAAAAAATTGATTCCCGGTCAAACAAAACACACTTGCCCCTAAATATGCTGGCTGGACCCATACGCCTCGCACTTGAGCTCCATTGACCTTTCGAGATCTCGCTCACCTTAAAATATACCTTGCATGCAAATAACAATGCCTAGAAATATTGTACAATGTACCTTTGATTACACTACCTAGGCCTACTTCACCTATATATAACCAGCAAGTCTTGTTTAAATAGTTATTTCTTTCCAGATCTTATCTCACTCCCCTGCCCGCCACACAAAGGAAAATAAAATACAAAGGAAATGGCATTTTATGCTAATGAGCTCAATTGACAGAGCTTTATCACTTTATCAGGATCGTAGAATGAAAGGAATTCAACATGGCGAAGCGCTTCCACCCACCACAACAGAGACCGCATAATGCATTGTCTAAATGGAGACCGTGCCTTTTGTACACATGATTCGTCGCTAAATCCGTCCTTTATTCTTCCAACGTTGCTGTGAATTTGCCAAAATAAAACATTTGACTTCCATTCTGTCTTCCGCATAATATTTTGTCTGAAAATTTATCATGAAATTTCATAGTGTGATATTTAGAAGGAGCTAGTGATCGGGGTGAGGGGATGGATGGAAAGAACAACGTCGGCTATTGGCTGTAGAGGACAAAAGCTTTTGTCTTGCTATTGTTCATGTCTTTTGTTCCCAATTCGACTATTATAATACAAATTACAAGTCAGAAACGCTGTGGGTTTGACTTGCATTGGACGAACAATACAACGTTCAGTGCTTGGAAGCCATTGTTGTGGAAATACAACCGAAAAAAGGTGAGTATTATATTCCGAATTTTGATTACTATCTTATTATAGGGAGGCCAGAAGGTTATGTAGTCTCTCACTCTACACTGTTAAGTTCTGCGAGAATTGATAGTTTTTACAGATGTGAAGAAAATAACCAGGACTCGATTATGAGGCCTAATGACATGTAATGTTAAAATTCTTTCTGGAAGATATATCAATTATCTTAATCATGTGCAGTTGGAATTTTGTAATTGGGCCTACTAATGAATTGTGCATACACAATATCAGTACAGTTATAAGTGTAGCTAGGTATGGAATGGGGAGGGTAAGGTAGGGTGGGGGAAAGTATGTATGCAAGTTGTAGAATAAGCCCTTGTACTGATGACAGCGTAGATTGATTTTGTTGTGATAGCTGGGGCTGGCCGTACATACATCCATTCAGATGTCAACGAGGGAGGGGAAGGTGAAAAATACATATATCTTTATTTTTTGGAGCAATGCTGGCAAAAACTTGATTTTTTACCCTCTATTTTCAAACCCAGTGAATTGTGTAGTAAGTTTTAAGTTTGCAAAACAGGCTTAAAAAATAGTGACCATATTATACTGCACACAGAATAGAAAATATGTGACTAGTTACATGTTCGAGCATGGGTGGGATTTGCCTGCAGAATGTGGGAGACAGTCAAAAGTGGGGTGGGGTGGGGGAAAAACCACAAAATGTTGTTAAGATGCAAAAAAATCACCATACAAAAGATACAAATTTAAAAAAAAGGGTGGGGGGAGGGGAGGGCAAGTGCATATCTACACTTCTTCTAGGGTATTAAAACAACATTTTCTTTTGATCCAGAAGTACCTGCACTGCTGCAGTACTCCCAATTTTTATGAATCATTTCTTATCATTTTCTGATATTTTCAAATTCAGTATTTTTCTTTATAAATTATGACCTTAAATCTTTGAAAAAGCTCAAAAAATGGAGGCCAATTTTGCTTCGAAGTGAGGACAATTATCTAAATAACAATCAAATTTTCTGATTTATCTTGTTGGGAGGGGATGTTTTGGGGAGGGGATATGTCGGGAGTGGTAATATGTCAGGGAGAATATTTCAGACGAGGAGAAATGCTGGGGGAATATGTCGGGAGGGGGTTTATATTGGGGAGGGGTATGAATATATATTGTATTATATTGTATACATCATATTATGTTACTTCTTTTTGCTTCAAACTTCTACCAAAGCTTGGTCATTCTGTTGTACATATGTTAATGTTGTGATAAATGAAATAAATGAAATATCGGGGAGGGGGTATGTATTTATTTATATATTAGGGAGGGTGTGTATTTATTTAGGGGAAGGGGTATTTTTTATCGGGAAAGGAAGGGGTATGTATTTATATCGGGAAGGAAGGGGTTGTGTATATATATCGGGGAGAGGGTATATATTGGGGAAGGGGTATATATTTAGGGAAGGGGTATATGTTGGGGGAAGTTGGGGATATATTGGGGAGGGGTATATATTGGGGAGGGGTATATATCGGGAGGGGTATATAACGGGAGGGGTACTTAGGGGGAGGGGTACTTAGGGGGAGGGGTATATATTGGTGGAAGACAATATGTCAGGGGAGGGAATATGTTGGGAGGGGAATATGTCAATATGTCAGGGGAGGAAATATGTCAGGGGTGCCCCTCTCCACAGCTGTGATGGCAATGAATACCCTTCAAGTTAATGCTAATTGTGTATTACTGTGAAGTTCATGTTGTCGAACATTCAAGTGTTAAAATTTATTTTTGTGCAAGGAGGCAAATGAGATCACAAGTGATGATCTTTAAGCATGTAGAATGTAAATGGCAACACAGATCAACAGTGAGAAATAGATTGTTTGGGGTTATAAGTTGGTGGGTGGAGGGTTTCTGAGGTAGATTGTATTTAGGTGGGGAATAGACAGGGGCGGAGATATGCGCTCGGCAGAGTGCTATAATTCTAGTATTAATGTTTGGTTTTAAGTGAAATATAAATCATAAACAGACATACCAACAGTAAAATACTTAAATTGTATAAAATCAAGATGGATTTTACATCCTTGCAAAAAGACATGATTTTAACTATGGCATATTTTCCTCATATTGCTAATATAATAGCCATTCTGAGCAAAGAATTAATTATTGCAATTAATGAATCACAATGAAACAATAATAGCATCCCACAATAATCTTCCAAGTGGCAATTATTATAACAAAATGTAACTAAAATAAGCCCTCTTTAATATAAGATGGATTAACTTGACCCCTTAACTAATCCTTTAAGATACCCATCATAGATAATGGTGATTTTATGCATCACCTATTACATACTTCTATCATGATCATTTGCATGCAAAACAACAGACTCCTTGTGAACAGGCGATGCATGTGATATAACAGGACTCGTGCTGATTTTGAAAGGTGTTTTTTTTTTTTAAAGCAGTGAGTTATTTACACTTTGGTGATTTTATAGCCAGCCTCAATTGCATTATATGGTTGAAAATAGCCTATTCAGGTTATTTTAGCCATTCTTGAGCTTTTCCGCTTAAAACTGATTTTTGTTTTAGAAACGGACTGTTTTCACTTCGGGGTAAAACCGTGCAAGCTTATTTCAGTGGTTTTTCCCGAATCAATGTTATCATATATGCTAAATTCATTCGGATAGCGCCGAAGCGAAATCCGAGTATTTGAAACATTTTTAGCGAATTTTTGAATGCAAAGTTTGTTTGCACAATAATATAAACTGTTGTTGCATCAACATATCGATATATTTATAGGCAAACATAGCAACACAGCAAAATATTTAAAAAACGCTTACAGAGCAAAATATTTAAAAAACGCTTAGGATATGATAAACGTTGCACAAATCTGAACGTATCCAGGCGAGAACTGGCTGTAGAGTTAGTCATCGCTTAAGCTCAAATCCCTTAAAGGGATGGGATTTGAGCTAAAATTACAGTGGAAGGAGTTAAAGGTTGTTTGTGCATTTCTAGCCATTTATAGCTTGACAGTTTTTTTAAAGATTTTCAATTCTAAATTTTGAAAATTGTTTTAAATGTTTTTAAATTTTTTTTTGAAGTATGCTGTCCATTTAATGTTTCCAGCCCTGATCTGAAAACGGTTTTAGATGTCTTTGTCCCACATTTTGCTACTGTACTACAGTATAAAGTGTCTTAAAACTTAACATTAAATTATTCAGAAAATGTACTTGTTGTAACAAAACATACTCAAAAAATGATCTTCTTTGTTTAAAGAAAGAAAGACTTAAACAATCATGCACTTGTCAATTGTGTGACTCATGCCTACACCCCCAGACAAGGTGAGTCATTGCATTAAAGTGGGTGGACAAAACATGTACATTGATGCACCCCTCAGTCACTTAGGTGACTGACATTTTTTGTGAAATGACTTTCCCCAAATAACTTACCTCTGTGTACAAAGTCAATGGGTCTGAAGTAAATTGACTCACCCCAGAGTTACTCTGGTGACTGAAAATTTAGTACAATGACGCACATGGGAGTCATTATTTCAAATGTCAATGACTCACCTTTGACTGACATTGCCGGGGTATTAAGGGTGAGTCATACAACTGACAAGTGCATTACAGCAACCTTTCATTATACAGTAACGTATCTAACTGCCCTGTGTGTAATTGGGTTATAACCTTTACGAGCTATTTGAAGGATTTCTTTCATTTTCTAATCAAACTTCACCGCGGAGAGGTAGGCTCGACCAACTGGTATCCTGCAGAATACACCCTGCTTCAAACAATACTAAGCACCCATCGACGTATCCTATTCTTTCAAGTCACTGTTTCAAGTTGTTGCATTATTTCACTTTTACTTTTAAATCGCCGTTTCATTTTCAGTATCAACGGACCCTCGTCTTTTAAATCCAAACAATACCTCAAGAGTAATGCGTTTGCGATAATAACAAAAAAAAAGTCTCCTAAGAGTTTCTGTCTGGACATTAGCGTTGTTGTGAATCCATAATGAGCCAAAACTTATGTACAATGTTTATTTTAGAAACAATCGAACATCATAGAAATAATGAGATAAAGTCATTAAACATTATGAAGTACATGAAGAAAGAGCTTACTTTATTATCACTCTTTCAAAAAATCTTGAATTTCCGATTATGAACTCGGCGAAAAGTTTCAGAAACTTTGCCTGTGAGTACTTTCACTTTCAAGACATACTTCCTGAGATGCTTTAGTGTTATGTGAGTAAGTTGAATGTGGAAAATTTCAGAACAATGAGAGATATCATTGTCGTCATAAGCCAATCCTGAGGGGGTCTGGGGGGTCCGCCTCTTTTCGTACTGTACATTTTTAGAGTGAGGCAACTTGGGCTCTATTGTAAGAGGTAGACCTATTTTTTGGAAAGTCCAGCTTGACCAGTTTTATTCGTGATTATGGGGAAAGGAGTGACCTCCACAGTGGGCAGCGTCGGGCAATGTTAATGAGCAAATCTGGATAAAAATTCTTTGTTTATCTTCATCTTGTATATATTTTTATAGTACTGTATTTGTGCTTTATAGGAAACATTTTAATAAAAAAATATTTATTGACAAGTCAGTTTATCAGTGAGACATGTCCTTAGATAACCATAGAGAAAAGGACTACAGAATTGTTAAACAGCTTCAAATAATAATTTTTCAAAGAAAATAGGTAGCTCAGCTGGCAGAGCACACGGCTGAGATGCTGGAGGTCCCGGGTTCAAGCCTCGGTCAGGTTTAACTCGATTTTTCCTCAGCTATGCAGACAGATACGCCAAACATCAAAACGGAAGCATTTGTCTGCAGCTCCGACATGGCGCACACCCTCCTTTAAGCTGTCAATCCCAAGTCACCCCTGCCTGGTTTTCTGAACACTATTTGAAAAGAGAAGCGTGAAAACGGGTGTTCATTCACTTTCCTTTTCAAGTACTAAGTTCATGTGCGCCCATAGGCAGTCGAAGAACTAGTCTGTTAGTTGTAGAGTGCATTTGAATAGTTCTTTAAACTAGAAAATGCGGCATATAAATTCCATATATCATATCATGACATAAAAACATCAGATATGTTTGACCTGTTTCCTATGCCTCGATGTGCTATTATGTGGTGTATACCACACGCATGGCAAGTACTATACTTAGGCTTCAAATATCAAAACATTTATCAATAAACATGCCCAGTATATCATTTGAACTTGTTAAAGGAGACATAAAGTCTGATACAATCATTATTTCATATGGTGGAACAGAGGATCAAAATCTTAACCAAACAGCTGGTCAAAATCTTATTCCTATCTCAAATTATTCATGTTTGAAATTGACACATGGGGGCTGCCATTTTGTTCAATTCTGTATTGAAATATTGTGCATGATGACATAATATTCCCAATAGAGACATAAGGATTATAATGTATTTCTTTATAAATGTAATTAAAGTTTTTATTCAAAAATGATGTGACACAAAGTTTTAATAGCATGTTTTAATAATTTCATATGTACACAAAAATGTTCTTGATCCTATCAAAAGAAAACAATTTTTAATGAGCTAGAAAACTTGAGGTAGATTATAAAGAAATACAAAGCATTCCAACATCCTGCTGGGCTGATGACATCATCATCTGCATGTTTTGAAATCAAAATGGCAGCTCCCATGGTACTATTAAGATGTAGTATTAAAGTTTGTAATAATTACAAAAAATGTGTTAGATTGCTTTGGGAGTTATGAAACTTGGCCAGTACATTTGTTATTTTCAATTCTATTATATGAAATAAGGATTATGTCAGACTTTATGTCTCCTTTAAACACACAAACTAAACAGCTCAGCTCAATATAACTATCCAAGAAAAACATTATTTCTGTGGATAATGAAGAATCTACAGAGCGGAGTTATTTGTTAGCAGACAAGAATATAAACAAAGAGGGTTTCGATATAAATCATATCATAGTTGAAATTATCAGCCTGAGGTTATCGTGTTGAATAATCAGCTACTGTAGGCACAATTTGTCCCTTTTTTGGCATAGTGGCAAATGTGCAAAATAGTTTTTTGTTTTGGCATACGGTATTGATGAATGTGCGAATAACAAAGTTTAATTGCAAATTACTTTGATTTATAAGTTTGGCATCTTCTTGTGATTGTGTCTTTTATTGATTATTAACAGTTTTAAATAATGAATTAGTTTTAGAAAACTAGGAAAATAATCATGAATAGTGGTAGTATGCATTAAATACTTTTGCAACTATGTCAAAAAAGTTTTTTAGTCTACTCGTCACTGTTAAAAAACAGGGACGAATTAAGGATACAAAAAGTACTGTAAGTGTCATACATGTATGTGAAGATTGGCATTCTCTATAAGATCATATGTGGTGTAGTGGCTCAGTGGTTAAGGAATTGTTCTTGTATGCGAAAAATATCAGGTTCCACTATCGTTGTGAGCCCTGCATTGTGTCCCCTAGCTTGATTTAAAAAGGGGCAGGGTGCTAGACTTGTTGAGGGGCACATTAATGTGCTTTTCTGGCGTGTAGTTCAGGGGCCTCCCTTAAGGCTCAATCCCATGGTGAAGAAGCTCTGAGATTTTAGCTATAATCAATCATACATCAGAATGAAACTATTCTGACTGATAAGGACCATGCATGAGCCAAATAGGACAATCGCTTACTATGCTATTATTCTATTTTCTGTTTCTATGTAAGGTATTTTATTTATGAGGTTATTTAAGAATATTAAGATAACAAGCCAATGAACTCCCTTTCAACTTCTGGTGCATGAAGGCTGGCCTCTCCTTTGCTCTTCGCATCCTCACCGATTCATGAAACCCTTGCTTCCATTCATCCGCTCTCCCTCCTTTACCAACCTCTTCAATCTCTACAAACGCATCCCCCCACCTTTCGGGATCCAGATGCACTCCCACTTCTCCAAGGCCAACATCAACATTTTCTCGATTACCTGACACACCATCCCACCTACACCCACCTGGACTATTCACCCCCTCCCCCACCCAAGGTCTACCTTGGTCTTTCTTCCTACACGAAAGCTCTCCACAACCCAGCTGTCTACTTCAAATACTGTCAACTCGGTAGACATTTCCATGACTACTCCTTCCTCTTTACCAACGGCTCCACACGGGAATGCTCCTCTGCAGCTGCTGCCGCCTGTCTGGGCCTCACCCTCTCCTCAAGGTTGCCCGATGGCACCTCTTATCTACAGTGCTTTGCCGAGGCGAAGGCCATCCTTCTAGCCTTTATAGAACTCTCTTTCCGCCCCCGTTTTGTCATCTTCTCTGACTCTAAATCCGTCCTCACTGGCATCCTCAACATGCTGTGGCCCAACCCTCTCATTCTACAAATCATCAACAAACTCCACACTCTTTCCTCCCTAGGAAAGTAAATTCTCTTTTTTTGTGGATTCCCAGCCACGTTGGCATCTCTGGCAAAGAGAGAGCCGACAGCACCGCCATCAAAGCTCTGTAAAATAACATCTTTCCTTTTCCTATACCACACTCAGACCTCCGTCTCTTTATCTTTAACTACATCAACAAAACCTGGCAAAACTCCTGGAATTATGAAACCAGTAATTAACTTCACACCATCAAACCCAAATTCAGGACCAACATCCCTCTGCATAGTCGGAACTGCAGGGAAGACATCGTTGTCACCTGCATGTGCCTTGGCCACTCCTCTCTTAGTCACTCCCATCTCTTATGCCCCACTTGCAACATCGATCTCTCCATTAAGCATATTTTCTTAAGCTGTCCCCTATACCAGAACTCCAGATCTTTTCTTTCCTCACTCTCCTCAATCTCAGACCTTTTCGAAAACAATTCTTCCTCAAACACCATCAACTTCCTCCGCAACAACAACCTCTTCCACCACATATAATCTCCTCCCCTTCTACACCTAACCTTATACACCCCTTTTTTTCACCTAAATTTTTCTCCCACAATCAGCTTTTCCCCTTTATCACTTTACAAACCTTCCGTCTCCTCACTATCCTGACTCTTACACCATTATTTATTAACACCCTCTTGGCACATTTGACTCTGACTGTCGCAGTGCCATTAAACATCAACAAACCAAACCAAACCATTAGGTTAAGAAAAAAAAAAAAAAACACATTTTTTTTCATGAGGCGCAGGGTGGTCTCCAGGGGCAGGGCAGTCCCCCAGGGGGTGGGGTGGGCTGCCCCTGTAAAACAGCAAAGCTAGGGGTCTGGACTTTCATTTTGACACATTTGACTAAGACTGTTACAGTGCCGTTAAAGAAGCTCTTGACCAAAAAGTGAGGGCGTCTTTTTGTGATAGATTTGTGGGTATTTCATCCCCATCCAGTCAAATCTCGTGATCTGTTTAATCTCAATGAAAGTTTGTTCACTTGCCGAGTGCTCTCAAGCATTCGTTGTGTGTGTAACTTCTGCACACATTACATGTAGGTCTTGACATGCTGGTACATACGATAGCAACAAAATTATAGGGCCTATACGTTAAACTTAAAGCTCGTATTTTTAGCCGTAGAGTTGCCTCACTTATAAGAGGTTCAACTGCAATTATGTATGACTGAGTATTGGACTGAAATGTTTGTGTATTAATAATAAGCCCCATTTAAAATTATGTCCTAATGTTACACTTGCCTAACAACACTAGTGGCTGAATTATTAACAAATGACCATTTAAATGCATTCCAACCATGAAAAGACGCCAACTACAATCAAAAGTTTTTTGGGCGCCATGTTTACAAAAATCATGTTGATACGATATTCCTACCAGGAGAAATTCAAATTTGAAAGTTCAGAAAAAATGCCAATAAATGAATAGAAAAAGGCTCAGTATGACATCACAGCAACACATTCTCCCACAAAGTTGATGTATTTCATTTAAATCTATCATCCTTTTTTATTAGTAAAACCTGCTAGAAAAATAATTTGATAAAAGTTAGGTATTTATATACATTGCCAAATATACCCTATTTCAAAATTGTTTCTAATCATACAGAAACAACCAATTAACATTCAAAAAAATACATAAACATTTGCAATGGAATTGTCTCTATGACATCATCAAACACGAATTCATCATACTGTACAAAAACTTTAAAACTCAATTAGGAAACCTTTAAAAATCCATATCTCCTGAACGGAATATGATATCAACCTGATTTTTGTACCAAATGAGCTCTAAAAGTATCCTCTTTCAACTAAAATTTTACAAAAAAAATTAAGAATATTCCTTTAATACATGATACACATTCCTTATATTACCTTAACTTCTTTCCCTTATTCACCTTCTCTCCTGCCTTTCCTCTATCCCTCCTCTCTTTCCTTCCATTCTCTGCCTTACCTTCCTCACCTTCCATTTATTACCTTAACTTCTTTCCCTTATTCACCTTTTCTCCCTCCTTCCCTCTATCATACCTCCCTTTCCTTCCCTTCTCTGCCCTACCTCCCTTTCTTCCTTCCCTACTCTGCCTTACCTTCCTCAACTTCCATTTATTACCTTCACTTCTTTCCCTTATTCACCTTTTCTCCTCCCTTCCTTTTATCCCACCTCTCTTTCCTCCCTGTCCGAACTCGAGTACCTTAGTTTTTAACACCCCCTTGACTGCCGCGGTGCCGTTAAACATCAACAAACCAAACCTAATACATAAAGTCAGAAGATTCTTACATTCACAGCATTTAAATCTTTTAGAAAAACGTTGCTACTGTCCAAGCTATTTTTCCAAATAAAATCCTATTGGAATGGAATGATCTGACCTCTCAGGCACAATTTGACCCTCCCTGTTGTGGTGCCATTAAGCTCTCATCAAACAAACAAATAAACATCCTATTTTAAACTTTGACTTTGCTTCCATAAAAATAAACGTAATTAAAGAAAAAAATCTGCTTGCCTTTCAACCGTTGAATTTCTATTTAGAAATAACATCTGCATTACGAGCATGACTCTATTCCCTAAAAACATCTTTCAGTCTTAATTTATTACCGAGAAGTGCGACTTAAAATGGAGGTTTAAAATGGAAGTTAAGGAACAATAAAGCAGTAAATTGGTGCAGACAATATGGGCAATAAGTTGTATTCCAGTGATAGATAATGAGAGTGAATTATTCTATTTTTCTGCTGGCTCAGCAATTGTTTTAACTCCATAATGTCTTGAAAAGGGTGGAAGAAAATAGCAGCACGGTGGAGGAAATAGGGACAGGGTGGAGGAAAATAGGGGCAGGGTGGAGGAAAATAGGGCAGGGTGGAGGTAAATAGAGGCAGGGTGGAGGAAAATAGAGGCAGGGTGGAGGAAAATAGGGGCAGGGTGGAGGAAAATAGAGGCAGGGTGGAGGAAAATAGGGGCAGGGTGGAGGAAAATTGGGTCAGGGTAGAGGAAAATAGGGGCAGGGTGAAGGAAAATAGAGGCAGGGTGGATGAAAATAGGGGCAGGGTGGAGGAAAATAGGGGCCGGGTGGAGGAAGATAGGGGCAGGGTGGAGGAAAATAGAGGCAGGGTGGATGAAAATAGGGGCAGGGTGGAGGAAAATAGGGGCCGGGTGGAGGAAGATAGGGGCAGGGTGGAGGAAAATAGTGGCAGGGTGGAGGAAAATGGGGCAGGGTGGAGGAAAATATGGACAAATAACGAGAAGTGAGACTTAAAATGGAGGTTTAAAATAGAAGTTGTAGAACAAAGCAGTATTGGTGCAGACAATATAAGCAATAAGTTGTATTCCAGTGATAGATAATGAGTGAATTATTATTATTATTTTTTTTTGCTTGCTCAGCAATTGTTTTAACTCCATAATGTCTTGAAAGTAGGTTGTTTAGTTTTGATTTCAACTTTAGTAAATATTAAGAGTTGAAATGTAAAGTTTGGTTTGTATGTAAATTTGATAGTGATATATTGATGCGTTGATTTTTTCTGACTTTTGAATTGAGACACAAATCAACTGCATAATAGTTTAAGTCAGTTTTAAATATGTACAGTACATGGTTGCAGAAATTGAAAATTGCTTTGTTATTTTTGAATATTATTTGAATAAGATGCAGGAACTGGGGACAGGAGGATAACTGCACCTCTGAGAGGATTTCACATGCCAGGTTGCATGTTTTCTTTCCAGTTGGGGGGTAATATTCAGAAATTATTGACAAATAATTGGAAGGGAAAGTGGGAAAATTGTTGGATTCTTGTCGCTCCTCCTCCACCTGACCCTTCATGCTTACTTGTTCATTATCATTCACAAGCTTGACCACTGAACATATCCTGAAAGTAAATTCTGTTTATAGTTTTTTTGGACCTCAAAGACCAATAAAGATACAAATAATGCAAAACATTGAAGAGCAAAATATCTAGACTTAAGCTTCAGTCTTTGAAGGAATTGCCATTTTATTCTTTTCTGCGACATCTGTGACAACACTTTTGTTTTTGAACTTGAGAGGAACCGGGGCGACAATCAATTAATTTACCCATGGCTCCCCAGGGGAGGAACAGGATAGCAAGGACCAATTAAGATAAGAGTCTGCTGAAAATAACCAAGGTGACTGTGAGAGCAGAATCATTCAAATCGGCTTCCTCGTGGAGGAAGGGTCTTTTGACAGATAAAGGCTAACCAGGAACCATGATGGCAGAAAAGCACAAAAAGTTGTCATTGTGGTGCATACAGTGGCGGCATGTAGCATGTGACAGTCTTGGACAAAGACTCATAACAAATCTCTGCTTGGACAGATCTGTTGGCACAATTTTACTTGCATCATTTATATTGTATCATTAACTGCAAGAAGTTACTGCTTCCCACATTCAATGATAAGGTGAATTACAGCAACAGAACAATAGCAGTTGTCTCATGAAGGTCAGCATTTCTCAAGGGTGGGGGAGGTCTATTAATGTTCTGGTCCAAGGAACAAAAGAAACTACAACTGCAGAAAAACAAAAAAAGTTGTCACTATGGTGGCCACATACAGTAGTAAACACTCCCTCTTGACTGCTCACTCTTCGCTCTTCCAGAGCTTTTTCCTCTCTCTTTTCCGCCATCTCAATCGCGCCCACTCTTCTAGAGCTTTTTCCTCTCTCTTTTCCGCCATCTCAATCGCAGAGCTCTTCCACAACATTAAGCCCTTTAATCTTCAACACATCTTAACCATCTTTACTGTTCTTTCTTTTTTCCATGGACCATCCTTTTCCATTTTTCTTGTAAATCAATTCTTTAGAACTATTTAATCCTCTCTGGCACTATTGACTTATCATTTAACACACCAAACAAACCCCTACCTTGAACCAGAAGGGGTAGGGTGGTAAGGATAAAAGGAACACTTACAAGATAGTGATGCAGCATGAATTTGGGAGCACTTTAAACATAAATTAAATGGTGCATCTGTCTGTACCTTCTTGTATTGGGGACTCAAAACAGAATCAAAAGAAGGGTGGAGGAAGATAGGGGTAGGGACCAAGGTTGTGGAAAACAGGGGTAGGCGGAGGAAAATAGGGGCAGAGTAAATGAAAATAAGGGCAGGGTAGAGGAAGATAGGGGTGGGGTGGAGGAAGATAGGGGCATGGTGGCGGGAGATAGGGCAGGTGGAGGAAAATAGGGGCAGGGTAGAGGAAAATAGGGGCAGGTGGAAGAAAATTTGGGCAGGGTGGAAGAAATTAAGGCAGGGTGAAGGAAAATAGGTGCAGGATTGAGGAAAATATGGACGGAAGAAAATAGGAGCAGGATGGAGGAAAATAGGGGCAGAGTGGAAAAAATTAGGGGCAGGTTGGAGGAAAATAGGGGCAGGTTGGAGGAAAATAGGGGCAGGTTGGAGGAAAATAGGGGCAGGGTGGAGGAAAATAGGGGCAGGTAGAGGAAAATAGGGGCAGGTGGAGGAAAATAGGGGCAGGGTAGAGGAAAATAGGGCATGTTGGAGGAAAATAGGGACAGGATGGTGGAAAATATGGGCAGGGTGCAAGAAAATTGGCGCAGGGTGCAAGAAAACAGGGGCAGTGTTCAAAAAAATGGGTAGGGTGGAGTACCCCTATGAAAAAGCCTAACTAGGGGCCTGCCACCAAACATACAGAATAGTGAAGAAACTTCTTTGATATTTCTGTTCCGAAAGTCCTAAAGATTTCAGAAATTTATTTGAAAACGACTGATGTAAGAAACTTCTAGAGCAATTACTAATATATTATATTGAAAAATTATTTATATTAAAAAAAAAAAATCAATTCCAATATTTTTTCAAAATATCTTTAGATTGTAAAATAGAATATTAAACTGTACTAAATTGGACTAGTGTACTGTTCCATTAACATATCTAATGGTTGCACACTGCATATCTTTGATAATAATTCAATAAAGAGATATGAGGATGTGCTGTCACATAATTATTGTCTAATTTTCTCCTGGATAAATCTGTTAGCACTCAAAACTGTGTAATAAGATTTTGAAATACTTTCTTCACAATTTTGTACCTTTATTGGCCCACTAGGACTGTCATATAGTGCTGTATTGCCTATATCTGTGTTTGACCCAGCAATGCTCTATTGTTCACCTGATCATTTTATTTTTATAAAAAAAGAAAAAGAAAAAACAAGATTATGCCTAACCACTCAACTTCTTCTTTTATACTTTTTTAATTCATTTAAAAAAATAAAAAAATAAAACCGGTCTTTAACAAACTTTTGTACCAATAGTAATAAATGCAACCATTATAAATAACAGGGACAAACTTGTCCATATGATATGAGCTTTTCCTCAAAACATTTTATCAAAAATCTAATCACACTGTCTTTAAAGAATAAAAGACTGGTATTTTGCAAATTTTCATATTATATTTGACTGTTACAGCTCTTATTGAGTGGACGGACGTAAACAAAACAGCCTTCAGCGACACTTTCACCATCCTAGAAATTGAAAAGGTTTTTGTTTATGTAGACTTTCATTTTAATCCATTTCATTTTTCTGTATTTTCTTAAGGACAAAGAAAGCTTTTGTGAAAATAACTAAGTCCTTGCTTGATTGTGTTTTCTGCATTGAGTTTTTCCTTCCTAGTTCATTTTTTATCCGCTTAAATCTGACCCATCTGTCAGTGTGAACTTGTATTACTTAAGCAAGCTCGTACAAAAGACCTTGCCAGGCGATTTTGATAACAAAAGAAGTCCTTTGATACTTTCACTTCACAACAAATCCCCTCAGAAAGCTAGCAGAAATTATCCGTCACTTGGCTTTGACAAAAAAAGAGAATTAAAAGTGTTGCTAGGCTGCATTTGTGTTATAACGTCATTGTGCTTTGTCAAATGAGTAAATAAAAGAGTATGTCTCATTGTTAGATCCACTGCATAATGCCGTTTGATTATCCAGCATTGGTCGGTTGCAGGCGTTTGTTTTTGCAGGCTTGCAGGCGATCATTGTTGCTCTAACCGTTTGACACTTGAGCACAAACCCAGCTTGCGTCGTTAACAGAGAGAGAGAGAGAGAGAAAGATTGCCCAAGACTCAATAATAATCCATTACGGTGCATTCACGTCTTTCCGTCACTGGCAGAAATTATGCAGATGAGCTGGGATGGATTCACAAAGCCAGTGCTAATGTGCATTGTGAGAGAGTGTGGTGTAGATAGCATTGTGACGTGCCGTTGTTTGTTCATCGAACAGATAAGAATGCCGTCATTATTCTCATTGTATTATCACCTGCGAGCGAGCGATAATAAGAGAATGAAGCTAGCCTGATGCATAATTTGAGCACGGATTCGTGCATCTTATTCTGGGCTTGTTATATGCATGCGTGATCGAGTGGCTCGTACGTAATTGGCTTCAGTAATACTTATTGGGGGTTTTAAGATCACGTTGGGGAATGAATGAGTGGATGGAGAGAATGTCTTGTGTGGTTAATAATAAATCAATAAGAGGAGGTGGGTATTCAATACAAAAATTATGTTAATGCAAGACTAATTGTAAAAGGGAATGGAGGAGCCTTTGTATTTACAATGAGAAATGGTATAGACCCTGATTTGTCTAATTTATTGTTATTTAAAATTGTAGTAGAGTTTGATAAGACACTCAATCAGCCTACACACTAGACTTCAATTTTTTTTTTTTTGGGGTGGTATTAAAAGGGGGATTTCTTTTATTTCCCTGTTCAATTATTTTGAGGGGGAATTTGATAATATGTGCAGGACTCCCACAATCCTGCACCTTAATGTGAGCACTGGACTCAATCCCCATTCTCTACTGTAGCTCTGATTTCTTCAATATTCTACATTAGTTACTGTAAGTATCTCTTGAAATGAGGATAAGAAACACAAGAAATGATCAGATTTAGAATTAATTAGTCTTATAGTTGGCATTTCTAGGAGAGGGGGAAGGGGGGGGGGGTTGTTCTTGTAAAAGGAGGATACATTTAAATTGTTAAAAGTGTAGTTTCATTTATAACAGAATTTGAAGGACTTTCAGAAACCTTTGCAATGTAGAAAGAGTTTTTGAAAAGATGATCAAATTTAGAAGAAAATAACCCATTTCAAACAGTAGCAGTGTATGTTGAAAAATACTATTACTATGTGATCAGCCATCAGTAACTTGAATATTGAATGTGTTATTTCTAAATTTGAAAGCTATATTTAAAAAATGTATGTAAGTTTCCAGTTGTTGACCAACCTTCAACTAAAAGTGCTGATTGTAAAACTCAAGAAATATGAAAGAAAAAAATCATTATTTTCTTTCAACAGTAGCCTAAATAAAATCTTAAAATCAATTTTACAATTTGGAATATAATATTATTTTCTTTCTTGTTGTTCAAAGCTTAAAGGAGCCCTGTTGTTCCAAAGCTTACATGTGCCCTGTTGTTCCAAAGCTTAAAGGAGCCCTGTTATTCCAAAGCTTAAAGGAGCCCTGTTGTTCCAAAGCTTACAGGAGCCCTGTTGTTCCAAAGCTTAAAGGAGCCCTATTATATCAAAGCTTAAAGAAGCCCTGTTGTTCCAAAGCTTAAAGGAGCCCTGTTGTTTCAAAGCTTAAAGGACCCTGTTGTTCCAAAGCTTAAAGGAGCCCTGTTGTTCCAAAGCTTAAAGGAGCCCTGTTGTTCCAAAGCCCAAAGGAGCCCTGTTGTTCCAAAGCTTAAAGGAACCCTGTTGTTCCAAAGCTTAAAGGAGCTCTGTTGTTCCAAAGCTTAAAGGAGCCCTGTTGTTCCAAAGCTTAAAGGAGCCCTATTGATCCAAAGCTTAAAGGAGCCCTGTTGTTTTAAAGCTTAAAGGAGCCCTATTGTTCCAAAGCTTAAAGGAGCCCTATTGTTCCAAAGCTTAAAGGAGCCCTATTGTTCCAAAGCTTAAAGGAGCCCTATTGTTCCAAAGCTTATTGGTGCTCTGTTGTTTCAAAGCTTAAAGGAGCTCTGTTGTCTCAAAGCTTACAGGAACCCTGTTGTTGATAGGTAAGGGTGTCTTTTTTGCCAAGTAAAGGGAAGTTTGAAATGACACCGGTTTGAATTTGTATACTCATTGAAAAATCGTTTTAATGTCGTTAAAAAATTACTAAAGTATTCAAAAGAAATAATTATGATCAATTTGTCGACAACGTTCATATTACTTGTCTTAGAATAGGTCACACCCACCTCACTCCCACTTTCTTATTGGCTCTCCCAAACCCTCTGCAACAATTGCCATTGCACCCTCACAGTCCATCATGTTCTCTTTGCTTGCACCCTGTACAACCTTCCCATAGCTTCCCTCGTTCCCTACAACTCAAATAGCTGAGTTCTTTAAAAAAAACCTTCATATAAAATGATCTCCTTCCTTCATCATGCTTCCCTTTACAAGCATTTTCAATCCTCCTCTCCCACCCCCCTTTCTACTTTTTTTTTCTTTTACCCACGCACCACCTCTATTGATCCCAGCTTTCTAACTTCTAGTTCCCGTGTTTCTCTCAATCTCCCCCTTTCTTCTTTCCTTCCTACCTCTAGAATGATTTAACCTCTCAGGCACATATTGACTCTTGTTGTCATGGTGCCGTTAAGCTTTATCAAACAAACAAACATATGATCAATTTGAACATTAGTATTAAAGGATTTCAGTACCATCATGTCCACGAAGAGTCTGCTCAAATGTATGTGGCACATTTGACTCTCGACGATTGCGGTGCCGTTAAACCTCAACAAACCAAACCAAGCCATATATTCAAGACTCAAGAAAAATATGTCTCACTTTTCAGCCAGCAGCTCCTTTATATGATGCCAGCAACATAAAATAAACTGTTTTGTACTCCTTGGTCTTCCATGAAGTCTAAAAGTACTGTAGGTAAATTTTTGATTAGAAAAGTGAGAGGAATGCATTTGAGTTTTGACATAATTTAAAGGATTAGGTAAGGGGTAAAGGAAGTCCATATTGAAAGAGCACTTCAAAAGAAATAAAATGGTGAGAAAAGCATTGAATTTTTTTGTTCCATTGAGGAGATATTCAAGTTTAAAGCTGTCTTGTCTGTGTAGAAATGAGTGGTGTAGTAAGTCCACTATGGAAGGTTTGCATCCTAATCCTCACATTCTTAGCAATCATTAATGTATTTAAAAAAAAATTGATTTGACTTTTTTCCTATTTGAATTATTTTCCCTCAAACTTTCATCTTTAGGTGGTAGATTATAATTACCCTTCTGTTTTACTATCCTGATGTTCCGATAGTTTTTAAGCTACAAAATCAAGAGGACAAAGTGTGATAGAATACATAAAGACTTTGAGGATTCTGAGGCTGTGACCTTACAACTAGTTGGTTTTCAGTCCTTTTTATATAAATGATACCAACTTTAAACATGTCTGCTTGTATTTATCGCCCTATTTCTGTTCTATCGGCCATCTCAAAAATATTTGAAAGGGTAATGTGTAATAAGTTAATAGAATTCCTTAGCAAACACAATCTCCTCTCTGCTAACCAATTCGGTTTCCGTAAGAAGTATTCCACTTATATTGCCACGCTTGACAAGGTTTTGATGATAAAGAAGATACAGTAGGTGTTTTTGTAGACTTATCTAAAGCCTTTGATACCATAAATCACTCAATACTTTTACATAAACTCAAGCATTTATGGTATCAGAGGCTTTGCTCGTGATTGGTTCATAAGTTATTTATCTAATCGTAAACAACTTGTTTGTATCAATAATTGTTCCTCTTCCTTTAACAATATTACGTGTGGTGTACTTCAGGATTCTATTCTTGAGCCCTTGTTATATATATATATATATATATATATATATATATATATATATATATATATATATATATATATATATATATATATATATATATATATATATATATATATATATATATATATATATATATATATATATACATATATATATATATATATATATATATATATATATATATATATATACATATATATATATATATATATATATATATATATATATATATATATGATATATATATATTATATATATAGATATATATATATATATATATATATATATATATATATATATATATATATATATATATATATATATATATATATATATATATATATATATATATATATATATATATATATATATATATATATATATATATATATATATATATATATATATATATATATATATATATATATATATATATATATATATATATATATATATATATATATATATATATATATATATATATATATATATATATATATATATGATCTTCCCCAGTGTTTGAACAAATCAAAATTTGTGTCCCAATTTGAATATTTGTGTTGTTGATTCCATTGTTAAGCAATCTGCCAGGGCTTCTTATCAATCCTTACTTAGACATGGAAATGCCACATTGACCTATTATGTAATGAAATTTCTAAGATTATTGGTGCTCTTTATCAAATTAAGCATTTTGTACCCTGTTGTATTCTATTAACCCTTACTCTACCACACAGCAATATTATCGGCATTTTGGGTTTCCCATCTTTGACTCCACCTCCCGAGCCCATTTTCATAAAAGTGCTGGAAGAGTAAGGGTTAATAAACCCGCGACTAGTGCGCCAACTCAAAAATATATGCAGCATGATCCCAGTGGGCGGCCCAGCAGGTCACGAAAGCGGAACGGCCCGACTCTGCTGCTTGGAAGACAGGACTCTTCAATAATCAGCCCTTGATTACCCCTACTCCACCACGCGGTGGTATTATCGCTGTTTTGGATTCCCCATCTTTGAATCCGCCCCCTCCCGGGTTAATGTTGTATAATTCTCTTATTCTTTCTAATTTATCCTATTGCAACATTGCGTGGAGTAATACTTTCTATACATATCTTGATCGGTTATAGGTACTGCAGAAAAAGGCTGTTCGTTTAATCACATCATATGATTATATTACTGACATAGGTAGTATTGTAAAGATTTGAATATCCTTAGCATTATGACATTTATAAGCACCCAAATGGGAACTTTTTTTGTTTGAGAAAAAATCTGAGGTTGTTACCGTCTACGTTCTGTAATTGATTTTAATCAAACAAAAGCATTCATAGCCACTTTACCAGACACTCCGATAATTATCATTTATTCAACTTTTGTTGTCGTGGTGCCGTTAAGACCTCATCAAACAAACATTAATACCATTGCCAACAAAAAATAATTTGTCTATTCGGGTACTAAACTCTGGAATAACCTAGACCTGTTTGAGAATATCACCTCAATCTCTTTATTTACCAACAAGAACACCCATAAGAAAAGGGCTGTAGTAACATTTTTTGTTGTTGTATGGATAGTAATTAGTGCTGTCATGACATATCGATTGTTGCGATATCGCGATATCTCCTTTTTCACGACATGAAATATGTCTATTTCAAGATATCGCGATGCTAAAAACTAATACTCAACTAAGAAATTTCCATGCAACGAGGCTAGGCTACTTCGTACGTTACAATTCTAATGTTACGGTACTAAATCTGAAAGTCAAGTTTAGGCCATTAAAAACATGCAAAATAATCGTGAAACATAAAAACTACTAATTAAAAACCCCTCAGTGGCACCCATCGATATAATTTGCAAAAGAACAAAAAATTGGTCCAGAATGTGCCATTCCGGCTCTCACTTTAATGATTCATAGTCATGTTGGCTTAAATTATCAAAGACGCGTGATGCGTGATGAATATAAGTCACACGATCATGTCGTCTGCTAGATCTGCAAATCATTTTTTCTTGCATTTATCATATTATGGAGTAAATCGTAACTCCATGATCATATAATGTTAGTGATATTAACAATTTGTGTCTTAAGTCAGTTTTCTTGCAAAGTATCGCAATACTATAATATATCGCGTTATTTTTTTCCACGATAATCGATACGTAATAGAGCCATGCCAAAACAGCACTAATACAGAAAGCAGTGACATATCTAAGGGGGCTATTGGGGGCCTAGCCTCCCCTTCACCCTTGGAATTCTGTTGAAGCCATAAATATGATTAACTGAAATATCAAAGGAACCATGTGTGGCATTTTTTGTAATCGTATTGACTGAGCTATTGTCAATTTCGGACCAAACCTTTTACAGTTTGCACCAAAAATCCTCCCATTTTTGACCAAACATCTTTCATTTTGGCCCCAAAATCTTCAATATTGACCCAAAAAAATTGGATGTAAATTTTCAGGATTTTATCAAAAATTTCAATATTAGACCAAACTTTTCAAGGGTAGATACGGAAGTAAAGTTATAATATTAGGGCCATGCGCACATGGGAGCCATTAAGAATTTTCAAAGCAATACAATCTTTAAATAGGCCTTTATCTTTTTGCCCACGTTAATTGAAAAGAGGCGTAGGAAATTTTCGGGAATTCTCCTTGAATTTACAGGAATTTTTCAGGAATTTTCCTCAATTTTAGGTTCTTTATTTTCAGAAAATTTTCTTCAATTTTTGCGAAGTTTTCATGAATTTTCAGGAAATCTCTGTCAATTCTCAGGAAATCTCCAACAATTTTTAGGAAATCTTTATTTTCCAAGAAATTTCCTGCATGTTCGTGAAATCTTCAATTTCCTAGAATTTTCCTTCAATTTCTAGGAAAATTCTTTACTTTCCAGGAATATCCTTCACTTTCCAGGAAAGTTCCTCACTTTCCAGGAGAGCACTTGTCAATTTCGCCGGAAATTTTCAGGAACTGTTGCCAAAATCGAAAAAAATTTCAACCAAATTTTAATTTTATGTCAATAAATTCACAATTTGTCATCAAAATAAAAGCATGCATGCAACCGGGAAACCCTTTTTGGGGGTGCCTCTAACTTCCTAAGCGCCTCTGTCAGTCTGTCCTCCCTAATCTGAAACCGGCCCTCAGTCAGTTTCCTCAAAAACGAAAAGCAAATAAAGATAACAAGGTGATGTAGGTCGTAATTAGTTTATCATACGATAGAATAGATACAAATAAATAAAGACGTCATAAATTAGATTGGCCCATGCTAAAAACAAGAAGAAAGAACATCCGCTTCCATATGCTATGTAAATCAATAACAATCATCGCCATAATAATAACCTAATCCCAATTTAATAAACAATACAAGAAATAATCATGATATCTGAATTTCCACGTTAGGTATGCTAAAACGAATGTAAATACTCCTTCTTTTCCTGACTGCTCAGACACTAAAGGATTGAAATGCTTTATCGCCAGACCACCAGACATTGACATACATTCACCAAGTCTAAACTGTTTCAAAGCTAAACTTAGCCTACTAAACTTATTAACTGTTTTTTCCTCATACTTGTTATGCTCGATTGCCGTTCATGTCCAGAAGGATTTTTGCCGACTTAACCTGTAAATTTGGAAAGCACCATTGAATATTCATACAGTAATGTGAGCTATACTATTAGTTTCCATTACCTTTACCATAAGCTATTCAGATTTAGGTTGCGAGATTACTTCAGCAAATGGAACGTGGCATATGTTCACACGTTTAGAATTTCTTAACTTAGCTGTTGAAGTTTCTGGTAAGACTAGCCTCGTTCCTTTCAAATTTTAAATATTGTAATTCTCCATTACTATCTCTTCGTGACTCTTCAAAAAATATTTTGGTGTAATTAATATTTTCCATTATGTTTCTGAAACAGTAAAAATATCTAAACTTTACCATTCTTCATATCACTTTGGACCTGGCTACTAAAATGTCGGATTGGCACCGCAACTTTTCATCTGCATTCCTCAACGTTGCCAATTTACATGATTTTTGCGAATAAAAACAGTGCCATAAATTTTAGAATTAGCATCCTGAAATTGATTGTAGCGTCGTAACCATTGAAATACAATCTTCAATAAATAGCACTTAATTTGAAGTCCATATTTAGACCCCTAGTTTGATTTAAAAAGGGGCAGGGTGCTAGACTTGTTGAGGGGCGCATTAATCCGCTCGCGAAGCTTTGCATCTTTTCTGCGTGGAGTCTAGAGGCCCCTTTAAGGCTCAATTTGATGGTGAAGAAGCTGTGGGATTTTAGCTATAATCATACCTCAGAATGAAACTATTCTGATTGATAAGGACCATTCATGAGCCAAACAGGACAATTGCTTACTGTGCTATCATTCTGTGTTCTGTATCCATGTTACGTATTTCATTTATGAGGTTAATTAAGATTATTAAGTAAAAAGAAAAACTAAACCTTAAAAAAAAAATCAAAATTATTTGTTCTCATGAGGGGCAGGGCGGACCCCCAAGAGGCAGGTTGGGCCCATGGAGGGGCAGGGATGGGCCAACCTGTGAAACAGCAAAGCTAGGTGTTTGATATTCTCTTCATTAAAGGAAATTGATAAATAATTCTCAATTAAAAGATGGTGGATTTTGAGCATGGGAGTTTATACAATACTAGTCCTGTCGCGTCTTGAAGGCCACGACAGAAAATCTAAAAAATGATCTTGTTACCAAATATTCATTTTACTGTAGGTACAGCTGTATAATTAATGGGTAGGTATAACGGGGTGGGAGGGTCAGGGTTAGGGGTGGGTTATGTGGGTGGGGAGGGCTGTTGTAGAGTATATATTTAAGTTGTAAATTATAATTTTTGACTTTTGTTTAGTAGGGTAATGTTTTTGTTATTATTTTGTCTTTATTTTTTGTAAAGGTGGCCTGCTTGTCAAGTGTTTTTTCAGGCTTCCTGCACTTAATCTATATGATGTAAATAATTTGTTGTATATTGTTAAAGAATGGAAATAAATGAAATGAAAAAACAACAACATAGATATCTCCTTAACAATAAGAATTTGAATGTTTCACCCCTGAACTAATCCTTCAAAGATCATTCTGGTGAATATAAAATCTCTGCCTGTCAAGTAATACCTTCAACTTGTGGGAGATTTTTCAACAGAGAATTCACTGAATTGAAACTTGTGCTATTTTAACTTTGTTATTCTGGACACGCAGTGTCTAGCCAGCAATTTACTATCAAAACCCCTCAGAGCGACCAGGTATTGTATACAAGTCTTAAAAAGATTTCCTTTCAAGTCTTATTTTGGATTTAGCAGGCGAAAGAGGACTCGCTTTGTCCTTCCTTATTATTGTGTTGTTTTGGGGCCCTTGGAATCTGAGGGTATTGGAATCAATGTAAAGATTAGTGGAAGTACCCGCTATTGTTTGACAAAGGGACGGGTCAGAAGGTGACTGATGGGTAACCTTCTAAGAGCAGAAGGAATGTGGGAAAGTACAAAGGGGTTTTGTATTGACAATAGAGTCCTTTGTTCTTTGTAGAACTGATGTATTGGCAAAATGGAAAATTGAAAAGAGAAAGAAAGGAGTTTCAATGAGTTTGTGTGGATATTTTTTGAGGTTTCAGTTCTGGACTGTCTTAGTTGTTTTGGTGTACTGCAGTGAGTAGAACAAGGTGTGGCTATGCTCTATGTAGTTTGACGGACTTGTCTGGCTGGACCTGCGAGACCTTTCCGTTGGTAAAACAATATAATTGTTATGTACAGCATCGTTAAGTCAGTGTGGAAGATCATGG
Source organism: Chiridota heheva (assembly GCA_020152595.1). NCBI lineage: Eukaryota > Metazoa > Echinodermata > Holothuroidea > Apodida > Chiridotidae > Chiridota > Chiridota heheva. The sequence goes on along the minus strand of JAIGNY010000279.1, from coordinate 1,815,503 downwards.
AGTCTTCTGTATATAGTTTATGCTATATTTCATGGAAAAACTGTTAAAAAGCTAATCATTTTCAAGGGTGTTGGGTTTTTTTTTTGGTGGGGTGGAGGTGGTAAGTGTGGGGAGGAGATACATGGAAGGGGGAAGTGTAGGAAATATTGCTTTGGTCAAATTGAGAGTCAGCTGCTATTCTTTTGCCATTTCAACAGAAAGTTGAAAACAATGGATTTAACATCAGAAATGTTCTTAAGAACTACAGTACTCCTGGAAATTCCAGAAGCTGTAATGTAGACCATTTCGGTCTCTAAACATGCATATTTGCTAATTAAGTGATTTTCAGTTGTTTTGTTTTTAAGATAAATCCCACAGGAATAGTGGATTTACAGATTGCAATAAAATGAAGAAAATGATCTAATAGAGTAGGTCTATGCCCCCTCCCCCAGTAATACCTGTGAGTTTGGCCTTCGCCCCCATACAAGCCCCTCACATGAAAGAAAAAGCCTCATTAAAGACAATTCATTAGTACGAAAAGTACATGCTGCGAACCAATATTGAAGCTTTCCCACGAATCTCATCTCATGTTTTGTTCTTTTATAGTTCTACAACCATTGCAGCACAGTTTTTATATCTTCATTTTTCTTTCACATCAAAACTCAAAAAGCCTTCCTTTGTTCCCCAACCTATTCCTGAATTGGGGAGTTACGATCTCTCCAGCTTTAGGCTGCACAAAATCAAACAATGCTCCCTGCGCACAGCCAGCCATTGTTCGTGGTCGGTGGAAGTCTGTCCTATTGTTTTAATGCATTGCATTCTTCTCATATTTGGCATACAGCCAGCCCAGCCAGCCTTGCGCTAGAGCGTACACAGTGCAGTGTGAATGATCCACTCGCTATTGAAAACATCCTGGTGATGTGCTGTGTACCATTAACCACACTAAGGCAGCAGGTCACTTGAATTGTCATAAGGATATGGCTCTGGGTAGTAGTTGACTTTTAGTATTAACCTCCCGACATTTATTTATTGAATATTTGACTGTATTGTCAAATGAGTGTTAATATCATCATCGTTATTATCTGTAAACTTATATTATTTAGCAAGATTTTTCTTCAAATTTTCATAGGAAGAAATTTAGTTCGTTGTGTTCAGTTGTTGCTAAGAATTCGAGCTTAGTTTCTTGAAGTGAAAATCTTTGAACTCATTTTGATTGAAAAGTGCATGATGTTAGAGAACTTTAAAGAAGCTCAGAAATATGTTGCTGAAGATTTTTTGTTCTGCTACAGTAAATTAGAATTGATAAAAATAGCATTGTTGTGGTATATAGTCTTTAAAATGGTGTTAGAAATTTGCAGGACTTTGATTGGGAATTATGGCTCATCAAACGCTTAGAAAAAAAGTGTAGCCTGCAGAGAGCTTTTGACGAGCTTGCAGTAGAAAGCTTGCATAAAGATGCTTGGTCAAGCTTGTAGTAAGTTACTTTGAACTACTTGAAAAAGCTAGCACAATGTTATTTGTGCACAACCTCATTTGTGCAAACTTGCACAACCTCATCTGTGCAAGCTTGCACAACCTTATTTGTGCAAGCTTGCACAACCTCATTTGTGCAAGCTTGCACAACCTCATTTGTGCAAGCTTGCACAACCTCATTTGTGCAATTTGCAATGACATGTGAAAGCTTACAGTACAAACTTATTTTTGCAAGCTTTTGTAAGCTTATAGTACAAGCTTGCATGTTTGTGCAAGCTCTCACTTTGACACTTGTGCAGATTCTTACCATAATGTCTGCAGATTCTTACCATAATGTCTGCAGAAGCTTGCTATATGGTTTACAAATGCAGTAGTTCTAAACAATGTTACAAAAATGAATGATTCATAAACTTCTGTTTTGTCATTAAATTTGAGATGTGTTATGAATGTTTAATAGTTTTTCATGATCTGGAAGGCGGCTTAATAGTCAAGGTGCCAGTCTGTAAATAAGATATCTCGCCTACGGGCTTGCCTAACCTGCCACTAGTTTTGGTTTACACAATTCCCCACACCAAATGGAACAAAGATCATGTTTATAATTAAAGGGTTATTAGTTCAGCGGTCAAGCAAGTCCATTTGATGTGAAAGAGGGCTTAAAGAGAACCAAATGGTAAAAAATCATTCAAAAATATTATTCCGTTAAGGAGATAATCAAGTTTAAAGTCTCCCTAGAAATGACTGAAATCAGACTATTTGTGATGTCACATCCTCACAATGAATCAGAATCTACTAAGGTAATTATAATTTAACACCTGAAGAAAACCTAAAAGAAAAAAATAATTTGTAAAGTTAACGTTTTTTGTTTTTTCAATACATGAAAGAGGCGGAATTGTCCGATAAATAGATTTAAAAGTGACAGCCGCCGAGATCATGACATCACTTTCTCACTTCCGTTTGTGGAACGCGCAAGATTTTTGATACTCTGCAGTGTGTACATTAAATGCACTGCATTTGTGGAACTCCCTGGATAGAAAGATGATAGGTTGTGTTATGCGTCTTGAAGATTGCCGGAAGGGATGTCCTTGGTTACGTTACAAAGTAGTTTGCTAGTTCTGTGGGCTACGAGTGTGGTGAACAGTGGGGGGTTTGATGATAGGGCGGATAAAATTTTGTAAACATTCTTCTCCTTTTAAATGATAACTCCCTGTTTATATACACCATGAAATAATGGCCAAGAAATTGTGCAGCAATTGGTAAAAATAACAACCAATTAAAAAATTTGAATCGAGTTCTAAGCACTGACGATTTTGCCACTTTAACAATTGTTAAGATAATGAGGATGGGGGTACCATCCTTCCGTAGTAGACTTTCAACACTTGTCATTTCTATACAATTGAATTTTAAAACTTGAATATTTCCGTAACGGAATAAGATCATCATTGAAATAGTTTCTTCACCATTTTCCCCTCTTTCATACCCTTCCGGGCATTTCGAACCTTTTGCGCCACTGTTAATCAAACTTGTATTCCTTTCTAATGACCTAAGCCTACCCAATATAACTCCGCATAGTCGCAACCGCAGGGAAGACATCGTTGTTACCCGCATTCGCCTCGGCCACTCTTTTACTCACTCCCATTTCTTATCCGGCTCCCCTGCCCCACTTGCAACATCGATCTCTCCATCAAGCATATTTTCTTAACCTGTCCCCTATACCAGAACTCCAGATCTCTTCTCTCCTCACTATCCTCAATCTCGGAACTAATCGAAAACAATTCTTCCTCATACATCATCAACTTCCTATGCAACAACAACTTCCACCACATATAATCTCTTCCCCTCCTCCCCTTCTACACCTAACTTTACACACCCCATTCTTTTCACCTATTTTTTCTCTTACATTCAGCTTTTCCCCTTCATCTCCCTTACAAACCATCCATCTCCTCACTATTCTTATTCTTACACCATTATTTGTGCCACACTGGATCTTACAGTTATTGAGATCAAGAGACAAAATTGTGTGTCATAAAAAGACTGAAAGAATGAATCTTATTCAATTATGTTGCATCTTTCATTTATCTAAAACAGGGCCCACCACTGGGGATCGTAATCCCCCCCCCTCCTAATAATTTTCAAAGAAATGGTTTGCAAATAGGCCTTATTTTTGTTAAATATTCAAAAAATAATTAAATCAGTCTTGGCCCCCATCCAAATGATTAAATCGGTCTTGCCCCCAAATAATTAAATCGGTCTTGCCCCCAAATAATTAAATCGGTCTCTCCCCAAGTAATTAAATCGGTCTTCTCCCCCCCCCCTCCAATATGAAACCTGTGTTGGGGGCCCTGTTTAAAAAGTGATAATAATAATAATGATATGATAAAGCTTTTAAGTGTCACGTTACATCTAAAGAGTGATATTTTTATGTAATAATGTTGATATGATAAAGCTTTGAAATGCACATTATTACATCTAAAAAGTGATATTTTTATGTAATAATAACAATAAAGCTATAAAATTTCACATCACATTATCCCCCAAAAGACCCATTTGGCAGATGACCGATGCCAACCAGTGTAATGCAACGGTGATCACATTCCTCCTCAATCAGCGACCGTCTTCACTCAACAATCATTCGTTTCATCCATATCGCTCCCAGTCCACGTGACAGCTTTACTACAAACTAAGGTGTGTCACTTTGGACCTCGTGTCAAAATTAATGCCATCTATTGCTCTTCATTCTGTCCAGCGTTGGACAAAAAATGTGTAATTGTTTAAGAAAATGTTCTGTGTAGATCACTGTGATATTTTGTAGTTTGCATTTGTCAAACTGGGTTGGAAAAATTGTGGCGAGTAGAAATATTATAATATACTTACACTTAAGCCTCGCTAAGTTGATTAAATGATTGGCGAGTGACTTTTTTGTATTTTTCAACCCTGTTGTCAAGGCCTCCCAGTTACTTATCTGCCTTTGGGAGGGGGTAGCATGATCTTAATAACCTTCCCTGTGATCTATGGTATCTTTACAATTACTGAAATCAATCATACAAAATTGTGTTGTAGAAAGAATACAATAACCCATTAGCCATCTTTATCAAATCATAATAAAATGAATTTGATTAAAACAGATATATTATATTATGTCTTCCATTTATACCAAAATGATATTTTGATGTAATAATGAATCTTTGAAAGACATCACATTTACAAAAAGGGATAGTTTGATGTTTTTGTGATAATAATAACCATAACACTATAAATACATATTACATATCACCTTATCTCAAAAAGACCCATTTGGCAGATGACCTGATGCCAACCAATGAAATGCAGATCACACTCCTCAACAATAGTCTTCACTCAGCATCATCTTCATCTCAACGACCTTTTTTTTCGTTTCCTCCCTGTCATTTCCTGGTCTAATGACAGTTTTACTACAATGGAGGTGTGGCGCTCGGGGACCTAATGTCAAAACCCGCTGTCATCTTTTCTTGCATTATGTGAAACAATTTGACTCTTTATGAATGAATGTGGATTAGTATATGTGTGGTGCATTGGACTGGTTATTGTAATGTAGTGCCGTATGTTGTGTTTTCGGGGAAAGATTGTTTTTGTGTGGCAGGGAAAGTTTAGGGAAAATGTTTTTCTTTAAGGTGTAGGGTAATGGTGAGAATTATAAAGTAGATTTGTTTTTGTGCTTTAAGGGAAGTTTAAAAAAAAATGAAATTTGAAATATGAGAATATCTTAATATTTTAGAGGGTGACCTTTAATGTAGGTAATCAAAAATACAATAGCGATGGTGGGAGAACAACCAACTCGTAGCCGGGACTTTTCACAGATGGAGGGGGGGGGGGGACACAAACACTTCAAGAAGGGGCACTTGGGCATAATCTCCATATACCTTTATGTTATTTTTGCCATTTAATTTTTGACAAGGGGTGGGGAAGGGAGCATCCCCCCATACCCTCTGCTGGCAATGGGCCTGGAGAGTAATAGTAGACCCGTAGCCAGGAATTTTTTGAACATGAACATTTCTCAAGAGAGGGCAATTTTGTAGAGTCTCCCGTAATACTTATGTTTTGGAAAAATACTGGCAACACCCCTGGTGAGTTACATTCCCACCACCACTCCCCCCTAATGGCCTTGTGTGCTGTTATGATAATGGTGTCATACATAAAGCAAAAGCAGAATGTTTAAATCCATCAGAAATGACATCAAATAGAAATCTTTACATGTGCCTTCATGTAATCCAGTGCATCTTTTCTTGAGTCTTTTCTTGAAATCTTTTCTTGAAATCTTTTTTTGAAGTCTTTTCTTGAAGTCTTTTCTTGAAGTCTTTTCTTGAAGTCTTTTCTTATAGTCTTTTCTTAGTCTTTTCTTGAAGTCTTTTCTTGAAGTCTTTTCTTGAAGTCTTTTCTTAAAATCTTTTCTTAAAGACTTTTCTTGAAGAATGTCTATAGATAAGTTGTTTGAACCTTTGACCCTCAAGATCTATAAATAGACATCCAGAAATAGAAGTTTTAAGGTAATATTAAGGATTGTTTTGAAGACATAAATAAAGGTGGAGTAGTTTACAGTGAAAAAAGTTAAAGAAACTGGAATGGGGACTATCGGAGGGCTTTGTTAGGTACTTCTAAGGATGGGCTCTTGTCAAGTATGGTTTGTTTAAGGAAATGGTGACATTTCTTTTATGTTATGAGTGGATTTGCTCGGTTGATTTTCAGACAACCAACATTTACTCACATTAATGCTGTTTTGAAGTCCCTTCACTGGTTATCAGTCAAACAAAGAATTGATTATAAAATTATTTTACAAGTTTTCAAGTGCATTAAAGGCCCTGCTCCAAAATATTTATGTGAAATGGTAGTTGAAAAACCATCCCGCTATGACTTTCGTTTCAAGTCCCTATTTGTTCCCCATATTAAGCATAAAACTCTTGGCGAAAGGGCCTTTGCTTATAAAGGTCCTTGGTTGTGGAATTCACTCCCAACTGAACTCAAATATATTAATAACGAATCCCTGACCTCCTCCAAAACTAAGCTTAAAACTTTTTTTGATTAAAAAGACATTAATCTAAATGTGCAGCTTGATCCAATGTATTTCTATTTAGGTTGTCATTTCTGTTTTCTTATTTTTTGTTTCCGTATCTAATTTCCTTGTATGTAAAGCGCTTTTGAATGTTTTTACAAAATTAGCGCTATATAAATTTATGTATTATTATTATTATTATTATCATTATTATTATTATTATTGTTATGTATTTTATGATTATCATTATTAATTGTAAATAATTACATGTTACTGTACAGGTGCTGCTGATCACCTGTAAAGGATATTGAGGAAGCTAGGAAAAATTTGAAAGATGGCTTTGTGTCAGTAATTGATTTGAGAAGTTAAAGCAGAGAAGTGATACTTTAACATGATTTCTCAGTCAAAATGGGTTACGTCAGAAGTGGAATGCAAACCTCGAGCAAGGGCATAGGAAGGGGGAAAGGACCCTGGTTATTGTTTGCATCAAATTTTGCTCCTGATTAGGAAATCTCCTTTAATCATAGCAAATTTTCTGGTCTCAAGGAGTCAAAGAACTGAGAACAATAAGTCTTTGACTCAAAAGGAATTTTGATCTTGCTCACAAAAGGTTTAACCTAATAGAATGTTGCTGGTATTTTGAATTTCTTGTCCACTGAGAACAATAAGTCTTGATATGTGAACAGCAATTTCTATCTTGCTTGAAAGAAAATAGAAACTACCTCAAAAGAACTTAATATTGTGGAGATGCTTCCAATTGAATTATACTGCCCTTTTGGTGTGCACACGATGTATGGTTTTGAAGGTGATAAAAGGAGATAACTGCCTTCTATTGCGTACAGTATTAAATATCATGATATCTGCCTAACAATAACAGTGGCATAGGAACCTCTAATTCTATTGGGAGGGGGGGGGGGGGGCAAGTACAATTGCCCCACTCCCAATTATGAGGGTGTTAGGAATTTACTTTCCCTTCAACTTATCTTCGGGAAATTTTCATTTTACGGGAAACCTCAAATTGTCAGGAAATTTGCTTCATTTTTGTGAAATTTGCTTTATTTTTGGTAAAATTTCCTTCATATTTTGGTGAAATTTCCTTCATTTTGGAGAAATTTCCTTCAATTTTCGGGAAGTTTTATTCAATTTTCTAGAATGTGGCAATAGTTCACCAAAGTTTTCAATGATTTAACCCACCTTCTCCACCATTAACAAATAGGGTTTTTGACATAAGAAACTCATACATTTTTGTAGCCTAAGGTTTGAATTTGGACAAAAATAAGATCTGCCCCTGCCTCCCAAAGTCAAATATCTTCCTACACAGCTGAATAAATTTTGAAGAAAAGTATTTCTCTCAAATTTCCAGGTTATGAATTCATTTGCACAGAGAATGTGACATATATACCCATGTGACTTGTCGTTTATAGAGGTCATTGACTTTAACATTATAATTATTCAAAAATACATAATAAACAAATTTGATCAATATCACAATAAAATTCAATTGAGAAAAGCATAAAATTTGTACCTTACAATAATAAATCCTTTTACAATCAGTTTGCACCGTACAAAGTGCATTCATTTTGTTTGGCACGTTACAAATAACTTGTCTGTTTGTTTCTTAACTCTTCCTGCTCAAGGATAAGTCGTGGTGTAAGCGGGGTGAAACATTTCCCCTCTCTGTCTCTCTCTATTTCCCGCCCTGTGTTTGACACATTTTGTGGGAAGTATGTTAATGTTAGATGTATTCATAGGAGGTGGGTGGGAATTGAAGTCATCCGGAAAGAAAAATTAACAAATAAAATTATTTTCATAACTTAGACATTCAAACAAACAAATACATTTTTTGTTATTATTTAAATTTGTGAGTTTATTTCTTAGTAGAGCAGGAATTTTGTTTGTTGTAAAAGTGATTGTATGTAAATCACACATCTTTTGCTTTTTTGTTTAAACTTTTTTTGTGTTTCAAGACTTTGTGGAGCTAGAGGGGTGGACCCATTAGAGGATGTAGCTTTGTAGATGTAGATGGGTGTGGCTTTGTATATGGGCATGGATTTGTAGATAGGTGTGGCTTTGTCTATGGGCGTGGCTTTGTAGGTAGGCATGGCTTTGTTGATGGGTGTGGCTTTGTATATGGGCATAGCTTTGTATATAGGCATGGCTTTGTTGATGGGTGTAGCCTTGTATATGGTTGTGGCTTTGTATATGGTTGTGGCTTTGTATATGGGCATGACTTTGTAGATGGGCATGGCTTTGTATATGGGTGTGGCTTTGTATATGATTGTGGCTCTGTAGATAGGTGTGGCTTTGTATATGGGTGTGGCTTTGTAGATGGGTGTGGCCTTGTATATGGTTGTGGCTTTGTATATGGTTGTGGCTTTGTATATGGGCATGACTTTGTAGATGGGCATGGCTTTGTATATGGGTGTGGCTTTGTATATGGTTGTGGCTCTGTAGATAGGTGTGGCTTTGTATATGGGTATGGCTTTGTATATGGGTGTGGCTTTGTAGATGGGCATGGCTTTGTATATGGTTGTGGTTCTGTAGATAGGTGTGGCTTTGTATTTGGTTGTGACTTTGTATATGGGTGTGGCTTTGTAGATGGGTGTGGCCTTGTATATGGTTGTGGCTTTGTATATGGTTGTGGCTTTGTATATGGGCATGACTTTGTAGATGGGCATGGCTTTGTATATGGGTGTGGCTTTGTATATGGTTGTGGCTCTGTAGATAGGTGTGGCTTTGTATATGGGTATGGCTTTGTATATGGGTGTGACTTTGTAGATGGGCGTGGTTTTGTAGGTAGGTGTGGCTTTGTATATGGGTGTGGCTTTGTATATGGGCGTGGCTTTGTATATGGGTGTGGCTTTGTATATGGGCATGACCTTGTATATGGGCATGACTTTGTAGATAGGTATGGCTTTGTAGATGGGCATGGCTTTGTATATGGTTGTGGTTCTGTAGATAGGTGTGGCTTTGTATATGGGTGTGGCTTTGTATATGGGCATGACTTTGTATATGGTTGTGGCTCTGTAGATAGGTGTGGCTTTGTAGATGGGCATGGCTTTGTATTTGGTTGTGACTTTGTATATGGGTGTGGCTTTGTAGATGGGTGTGGCCTTGTATATAGTTGTGGCTTTGTATATGGTTGTGGCTTTGTATATGGGCATGACTTTGTAGATGGGCATGGCTTTGTATATGGGTGTGGCTTTGTATATGGTTGTGGCTCTGTAGATAGGTGTGGCTTTGTATATGGGTATGGCTTTGTATATGGGTGTGGCTTTGTATATGGGTGTGGCTTTGTATATGGTTGTGGCTTTGTATATGGGTGTGGCTTTGTATATGGGTGTGGCTTTGTAGATGGCCTTCTAGAAGGTAGGACCTCCTTAAAAGGAGACATTCAGAGGGGTCTGCCCTTATCTGTGATAACTCATTTATTGAATGTCTAAATCATTTATCTCAGATATTCCATATTCAACAACACATGATTCAATTAACTCGTTTCCTGTAGAATGATGACACAGTCAGTGGAAGATCCTTGAAAAGATAATTAAAGGACAAAAAATGATTATTTCTGGGTGATAATTTGCATTTTATGTTGGAGGAAATAAAACTACAGTACAGTGTGCTGACTCCAGTTCAAGCATACAAACATGACTAGGGAGTTGGAAAGTGCAACGTTTTGAAATATTACATTATTGTTTAGAGAAGCAAAGTGGCTTGGGGGACACTTCCATATGTGAGGTATATATATGTGCAGCCCGAGTAGGTACCTTTTGCATCATTTTCGTAGTGCGGGTCTTTTTTTTTTTTTATTTAACTAAAAAAAGTTGTCTTTCTTCATCATTTTTGTAGTGCAGGTCCCAAAAAATGAGGTTTTACTCTGTTAATTTTGTACTGCTGGTCCATTTCTTCAATATTTTACTCAGTATATGAATAATTATACTGCAGGTATTAAAATTGACTTCTTTCATACTGCAAGTAGCAAAATTGTATGATTTTATACTGCAGTTACCAAAAAATCTGTCATACTACGGGTATGTTTTTCTTGTGGTGGGGTGCACACCCCTACCATTTTTAGTATTAAGTGCCCCCTGGGCAAAGTGGATAGTTATGCAGAGGGAAGAGGGTAAGTGGATTTTAATTAATTGTTTAAAGGCCATCTATCGTGATTAAAATGTGGTGGCAGACATTTTATTCCAAAACGATTACTGATTGGTCAATCAGTATATACACATTAGACTATTGTATTTTGACCAATCAAAAGACACACATTGAAATATATTTACATCATCCCAAGTAATCAGACAGTTGACTATGGACTGCAGGCAGCACATCTATGAAATTACCCCCCCTCCTCCCCCCCACTGCAAAATTCAGAACCTCACCACACCACATCATTGATTGAAGGAGATCCTCCAACAAGATGACAGAAATGACTGGTACCAGATATCACTGTCGATAAGAACCTAAGTGTATTTCTTACATTGAATTGTTTCTTTTTCTGCATAATTTATGGCTTGGAGCTAAAGGATATGTTATTCCCCTCCCCCCCCCCACATCCTTTCACTGCTGAAATTCAGGACCTCACCACATCCTTAATTAAAGTAGAAGCTCTAACAAGATGACAGAAATGACTGGTGCCAGATATCACTGTCGATGAGAACCTAAGTGTATTTCTTACATTGAATTGTTTCTTTTTCTGTATATTTTATGTCTTGGAGTTAGGGGATATGTTATTCCTTCCCCCCTCCTACCTCCTCCACTGCTGAAATTCAGGACCTTACCACATCCTTAATTAAAGTAGAAGCTCCAACAAGATGACAGAAATGACTGGTACCAAATATCACTTTTTCAGAACCTAAGTGTATTTATTACTTGAATTGTTTCTTTTTCTGCATATTTTATGTCTTGGAGTTAGGGGATATGTTATTCCTTCCCCCTCCCACCTCCTCCACTGCTGAAATTCAGGACCTTACCACATCCTTAATTAAAGTAGAAGCTCCAACAAGATGACAGAAATGACTGGTACCAAATATCACTTTTTCAGAACCTAAGTGTATTTCTTACATTGAATTGTTTCTTTTTCTGCATATTTTATGTCTTGGAGTTAGGGGATATGTTATTCCTTCCCCCTCCCACCTCCTCCACTGCTGAAATTCAGGACCTTACCACATCCTTAATTAAAGTAGAAGCTCAACAAGATGACAGAAATGACTGGTACCAAATATCACTTTTTCAGAACCTAAGTGTATTTCTTACATTGAATTGTTTCTTTTTCTGCATATTTTATGGCTTGGAGTTAGGGGATATGTTATTTGTTGTATTATCCTAGATAAGGTAAAGTGTCTACTGAAGGTACCAAAGATCAACACTGTGTGAAGATGTTTTGAAAACATTAATCTCCCAAATTGTGAGAACTTTTGAAACAGGGATTTTCCCAAATGTAGTTTGTTAACAATTTTGGTTGTCTTTTTGACCTGTAAATTCATGTACATCTACAGTAAGCTCAGTAGTGCAGTAGCCCAGTGCAGTGTTCATATTAAGGTGCGGGATTCCCGCACATATTATCAAATTCCTGTTAAAAGTAATTGAAGGAGGAAAATTTGCCTTTTTTTTTCAGCCAAATTGTTGTCCTTTTTGGGTATTTTTGACCATTTTTGGCCCTTTTTGGTAATTTTGGCCTGTTTTTGATATTTGTTTGGTTATTTTTGGCCTTTTTGTTATTTTGACCTTTTATTTTTGACATTTCGTTATTTTTGACCTTTTTTGGTATCTTTCCAAAAAAAGACTAGCTGTGATGTGTCCTTGAGCAAGACATTTGATCCCATTTGCTCCAGTCTACTCAGCTGTGGGAGTTAAGTTAGCCTGCCTGTGGGAGTTAAGCTGCGGTGGACTGGTGTCTCCTCCAGGGGGAGTCCGGTACTCTTATCCGCTTCTCTCATCCGCTTAGCGCCATAGAAACCAGGTATAAGCACGAGCTGTATAAGCCCTCAGGCTTGATGGAATTTAACTAAGTCCCCTTGCAGGGTGCCAGGTGTTACAGTGAAAAAGTTGCAGCATGTTCAGAAGTATGCTGCAAGGCTCGTAACAAGAAGCAACCGTTCCACTTCATCACTTTATCTACTGCAAATCTTCATTGGCTACCTGTCTCATATAGAATTGAATTTAGAATTTTAGTACTCATTTTTAAATCCCTTCATAACATACATGGCCCCGTTATATCTGACCAAAATGTTTTATTATAAACAAACTAGTCACAGCCTTCGCTCTCAAAACCACCTCATCCTTTATGTTCCAAAAAGTAAACTTACATATGGCAATCGCTCTCTGCAAATAATTGGCCCAAAACTATGGAATGACTTACCTCTTTCAATTAGATCTGCTCAATCCCTTAAACAATTCCACACCTTGCTTAAGACTCACTTATTTAATTGTGCTTTCCAAGTCCTCTTCATAATTTTTTTGTTCTTTTTATATTTCATGCTTATCTTATTTACACATTTGTATTTATTTTCTTTATATGCATATTTTGTAAGGCGCATTAGAATAAGTTATTTAGATAATGCAGCATATAAGTGTAATAAACTTAAACTTAAACTTAAGTTGTGACAGACCTCTAATTTGCATTGTTATCCTGTGACAAACAGACATTGTTAAACTCATACATAATAGAGAGTTGTTCTACTTTTTCATAGGAATTCTGTACTTCTCTCACTAAATTTTGGTGTTCACTTCTGTTTTAGATTTTGAAATATTTAATGGATATTATTGCATCTGTTTGTTGCTTTTTTCTCGTCAATTCCAAATTTAAAAGATGTACTTGACCAGGGTTCTTGGGCGTACAGCTTTTCATTGTGTCCCTTTTCCGATGGATAATGTACAGTTGATCTCCCCTTAGACTTGGCTTTCGCCTCATCTGCAAAATAGTCAGAGGTTCTAACATAAGGAACCAAAAGGTTCGCTAAATTCAGTGGTGTGGTGGCGGGGGAGGGGGCAGGGAGGAAAGCTTTCCCAGCTTTTTGAAAGGGCGCCAAGTGCCAAAATCATCCTGAGAATATAGTTTTTAGGCCCTGTGATCAATAACTTTTATATACTATTTGCACATAATATACTAATACTCCATTTTTGTAGTCCAAAACAGAATGATTTTTCCACAGAAAAGACCAAATTTCCAGGGATTTCACCCCAAACCCAACCATTGGCACTCAAGCGGGCCCCTGGATTTCGCACCTGGACAATAGAAGATTTCTTGCAGATATCTCTAGCTCATCAACAATATTTAATATCTGCCCCTGCCATAAGGGCAGCAATTTGATTGAATACAGCTGGTAGAAGCTTTTCAAGAGGCGTTGAATGCTCACATGGGTGCAAAAATTGTCTTGAGAATATATTCTTATATACTTATTCTCAACACTGTAAATGTTTTCTCTCAAAGCTTTATTCTTACATCAAAAACATGAAAACCATCCGTAGACCCCAACTAAGACACAATAGTCAATGGGATTCTACATTGGAACATTCGTTGCCAAATATATATTCCTTTTAACTAATCTAAATGTGGAATTGACACGATTTAAGGCAATCTTCTGCTACCAAAATTAAGCCAAAAAACGCCTGTCAGGATGTTGACCCCAGATTAAGCAATTTTCTACTATCAAAATTGCAAGCAATGCAGGGATTCTGGGGATTTTGCTCCCAGCGCCCCTACCTGCAGTTTTGCCCCATAGATGTGACACATTTTAAAGCCCTTTTCTATTATTAGAACCACAAGAAACATAGGGCTTCCCACGAAACCCTGGGTCCCCCTCCCCCACTGGTCTTTGCTCCTATATCATGCCTAGAGTTAACACGATTTTAACCAAGTACCAATTTGCCTCCCCCTTCCAATAAAAGAACGTCTTACGAATTAATTTTCTTTGGGAAATCTTCAATTTTCCAAAAAATCTCCTTCAGTTTCTGTGAATTCTTCTTTCTCCTTTTTGGGAAGTTGGTTTTATTTTTCGGGAAATTTCCTTTCATTTTCAGAAAATTACCTTCATTTTCAGAAAATTTGATTCCATTTGTGGGAAATTTCCCTCATTTTGGGGATATTTTCTTCAATATTTAAGATTTTAATTTTCAGGAAAGTTCCTTTAATTTTTGGTATTTTGGAAAAAAAAATCTTCAATTTTCAGGTAATTTCCTTCATTTTGGGATATTTTATACAATATTTAGGAAGTTTCCTTCAATTTTTGGTTAATTTCCTTCCTTTTGCACAAACTTTCTTTGATTTTTGAGAAGATTTTTCTTCTTCAATTTTTGGGAAGATTTTTTTTCAATTTTTGGGAAGTTTCCTTCATTTTCAGGAAACTTTCTTTGTCCCTGGATTTAAAATACTGATTTTAAGCAATTTCCTAAACAGTGTCATGTAAACGGTGCATGCCAATTTAGATCTATGTGCCCATTTTACTTAAGAGCGTTTTTTTTTCACCAAAATGCCCTTGCTTCCCCGTGCCCAGTGAAACATGACCCACCACGCCACTGCTTAAATTAGGATCTTTTTGTGACATGGACATTTGTGATATTTCCCATGATGCTTTGCTATATTAACGTTTAAGTCTTATGTTGTGCTATAATTTTCAAATTTTAAATACTTCTGCGAAAAATTTCTTTGCCTGACGAAAGTTAAAACTCGGTGACGAAAGTTAAAACTCGGTGACGAAAGTTAAAACTCGGTGACGAAAGTTAAAACTCGGTGACGAAAGTTAAAACTCGGTGACGAAAGTTAAAACTCGGTGACGAAAGTTAAAACTTCGAAAACAAAAAAACTTCATTAAAACCATTGCTCGGTGGAAAGTTAAAACTCGGTGACGAAAGGTAAAATTCGGTGACGAAAGGTAAAACTCGGTGACAAAAGTTAAAACTCGGTGACAAAACTTCCATTGCTTTCATGGCTAAGTATTATTCACTCCCTTTTAAATGTTTACCACGCTGTTTTTGAAATATGAGGAAAAATCTAGAAGAAAGCTAGGCTTTAGGTGCAAAACAGTCATTTTAAAAATTCAAATGTTTGTTACGGTATAATTTTGTTGTTGATTTGGCAGATTCTAAGGAATAAAATTACACTTTGCAAATCTTATAACCTATAAGACAAAACAGTCTCACACTTTGAATCTTTCTGTACATTTTTATAGCAAAATATGAACAAAATGAAAATTTGTCACACCCACCTCACTCACTCCCACCTCCTTATTGGCTCCCCCCAACCCCTCTGCAACAATTGCCATTGCACCCTCACAATCCATCACGTCCTCCTTGCTTGCCCCCTGTACAACCTTCCCAGAGCTTCCCTCGCTCCCCACAGCTCAATTGCTGAGTTCCTACAGAAAAATCCCCCGCATAAAATTATCTCCTTCCTTCATCATGCCTCCGTCTACAACCATATTTGATTCTCCTCTTCCACCCCATCTCTACCTTGTTTTTGTTTCAACCATGCACCTCCTCTCTCAATCATAGCTTTCTGACTTTTTGTTCTTAAATTTCTCTCATTCTCTCCCTGTTTCCTTTCCTTCCTACCTCTAGAATGATCTGACCTCTCAGGCACAATTTGACCTTTGTTGTCGTGGTGCCGTTAAGCCCTCATCAAACAAACAAACAAACAAAATGGCCGTTGGATGCATATTTTAGCTTGGGCATCTTACAGGTTCGTTAAAATACGACCTCTCCCGGACTGCTATTGGAGCCTAATTGTACAAGTACACTAAATACCCACAGTGTCCCTGATCTATATCCTTCACTATACTCGTATGTCACAAAAAAATTCAATATTACTTTGGATAATATAGCGTCTAAATACATACAACTGTTGCATTAATTAATTACTAATTAATTTTTTTGAGTTTCTACACATCCATTGTTGAACCATGTGATTTGCTAAAGTCCTTAAACGTGAATCATTTTGTCGGCTGCAACTGTTTTGTGGAGATAAAGACAAAAAATAAATCACGCGACTCTTTTCCTTTAACCCTCCGAAGACTCAACTGCTATTTAAAATTGTCACCCCTTGTGATTGTAGGGAAGCTAGTTATCTTTACATTTTCCTTTCTGGTGCATTTTGGGACAAAAATGTTGACGTTTGTTTGGCAAAATCATTGATTTTGTGGGGGAGTATAGAAGAGAAAATGATCAACACTTAGTAGAGACCTGAGGTTTACATGTCGCGTTGGGAGTTTTCTTTATTTTCGGTTTGGAGAATCTGTTTGAAAGGTAAATTGATTTTTTTAGTTACTTTGTTATCTTAAAAAAAAATTCAATTGTCTCTTAAAATGGCTTTTATTTTCAACATAATTATGTAAGTCACTGTTAAAATGCAGTGGAAAAGTGAACACTTTGCACTATTTAGTAGAAGATGGTTTGTACTTTTAAGAATTCATTTTAAATACTAAAGGACATCACTGTCCACACTAGGAATTGACAATTGAGGCGGTTTAGTGGTTTTATCAACTAATTTATCTGAAGTTTACATACATGCCTTGTGTTTAAAACAATAGCAAATTTCCCCCTTTGTAATTCATTTATGGGGGAATGGGATTTTGGTGAAAGAAGGGTAATCCCGGCTGCACCCTCCTCACTAACGCGAATTGATTGACAGCGGAGAAAAAGCTCTTTATGTGTAACATGTAACATTGTCTTAAACTTTTGAAAATGGCGTCGTTAGTTTTTGACTTGAAATATACTGCTAATTAATGGTTTGAGGATATTTTGAAAATTTGTGATTATGAACAAGAAGACCACTTACATTTGATGTATTTCTTTGAATTTCATTCTTTGATTTTATTCTTTGAAAATGATGAGAATTTCTCTTACACCTGGATTTTGATTCATAGTGTGGCGTCATCCACACACTTTTTGTCAGAAGGGAGGAGGGGTTGGGGGTGGGGAAGGCTATTACCTTCAAGCAATTGTGGTACCAGATTAAAAGTTGATATACAAAAAGAATAGAGATTTATATTCTTGTTTATGTACAATTATATAACACACATTTCATATTAAAATATTAAGAGTTCTGTACATGGACGAATGGTCAAAAAGCAGAGTTAACAGAGTGGCGGCGGGTATATTATTAGATTGTAACTTCTCTCCTCTAAGATTTTTTTGGCATCGGCATGAGTCCTTGAACAAAAGGGACTTTTTGACAAGTGAAGATGTTCTGAACTTTATGGCATAAATACTGTATTAATTCTGTCATGAAATTCAAGGAAAGGTAGTGAAATGACTGCCATTTTGACCAAACAAAGTAAATTATGATTGAGCTGGAGGGAGGGATTGTAGACCACCCCCCCCCTTTCCTTTCCCATTGGCATGTGTACCATTTAAAGAAAATCTTGCAATCATTCCCACAAACTTGGAATATTGGGTCTATTCTGCCCTTAGGTGTTTATGGAGCCAGCATAACTTGGGCCTTTTGCAAGAGATGTGTTATTTGTGAAATAATGAACCCTAAATAATTGTAATTTGCTGGAGAGGGACAATTTTGTCCTTATTTGTAATGAACCTCTTTGATCATCATGCACTTATTTCCCTCCAAAATGGTAAATTGCCCACGAACCAGGTTTGCATAGTATCCCTAGGTTTTCGAACCGTGTCCTTCATGCCAAATTTTGTGTGGTACCGTTGCAAAGGGATGCATGGTTTCTGCATAACAACTTTCAACCAAACATTTCTCTTTTGTATTTGACAAATCAAATATTTGGTTTTGTCTTTTGACAACAAAATGAAAACAATCCCAAATTCTGGTTCATTTTCTTTTTGCAATCAAGTGTGAATACAGGCAGTATTATTGTTGTATTGTGTTTTTCATTACATAAATATTTCTGTTTAAATATTTTGGGTGTACATGTAACTGTTGAACTAGGCCCATTGTAAAATGACGACTGCTGGTTTATTGTAGGCCTTTTACATGTCAGTCCTTCGTATACTCTATAAACTTTCTTCAAATTGATCCCTTTCTCAACTTAAAGTGCAGTGCTGTTAAACACACACAACGCAATCCCAACCTCATTTGAGATCAGACTTATATTATACCAGGGACGTAGGTAGCTCAGTTGGTTGAGTCTGAGATGCTGGAGGACTCTGGTTCGAGTCCCAACGGCGATTTAACTAGCGATTTTTCAACAGATATGCAGAAAGATATATGCTGACATCAAGTGCAGAGGTTTGTCTTCTGCATCACACCTTCCCCTCATGACCTTTGGGAAAAGTGGCCAATGGTTGGGTGGTGCAACTATTCTTCGGATGGGGACGTAAAGCTGTCGGTCTCGATGGTAGGAGATTCACCCCCCCCTCCTGCCTGGTTCTCTGAACACTTCTTGAATTGAGCAGGGTGTTAATCCGGTGTCCGTCCACTTTCCATCTTGGCAAATTCCTTAGGTCCTCACTGAAAACAAGTCATTGTGACTTACGTGCACTTTCCCTAGCATATATATGCCTGTGCTTTCCCTGGCATATATATGTGTGCTTTCCCTGGCATATATATGCCTGTGCTTTCCCTGGCATATATATGCCTGTGCTTTCCCTGGCATATATATGCCTGTGCTTTCCCTGGCATATATATACCTGTGCTTTCCCTGGCATATATATGCCTGTGCTTTCCCTGGCATATATATACTTTTTCCCTGGCATATATATGCCTGTGCTTTCCTGGCATATATATGCCTGTGCTTTCCCTGGCATATATATGCCTGTGCTTTCCCTGTAATATATATATGCCTGTGCTTTCCCTGGCATATATATGCCTGTGCTTTCCCTGGCATATATATGCCTGTGCTTTCCCTGACATATATGCCTGTGCTTTCCTTGGCATATATATGCCTGTGCTTTCCCTGGCATATATGCCTGTGCTTTCCTGGCATATATATGCCTGTGCTTTCCCTGGCATATATATGCCTGTGCTTTCCCTGGCATATATATGCCTATGCTTTTCCTGGCATATATATGCATGTGCTTTCCTTGGCATATATATGCCTGTGCTTTTCCTGGCATATATATGCCTGTGCTTTCCCTATATATATATATATATATATATATATATATATATATATATATATATATATATATATATATATATATATATATATATATATATATATATATATATATATATATGCCTGTGCTTTCCCTAGCATATATATATATGCCTGTGCTTTCCCTGGCATATATATGCCTGTGCTTTCCCTGGCATATATATGCCTGTGCTTTCTGGCATATATATGCCCCCTTTCCTGTAATAAATATGCTTGTGCTTTCCTGGCATATATATGCCTGTGCTTTCCCTGGCATATATATGCCTATGTTTTCCCTGGCATATATATGCCTGTGCTTTCCCTGACATATATGCCTGTGCTTTCCCTGGCATATATATGCCTGTGCTTTCCCTGGCATATATATATGCCTGTGCTTTCCCTGACATATATGCCTGTGCTTTCCTTGGCATATATATGCCTTTGCTTTCCCTGGCATATATATGCCTGTGCTTTCCCTGGCATATATATGCCTGTGCTTTTCCTGGCATATATATGCCTATGCTTTTCCTGGCATATATATGCATGTGCTTTCCCTTGGCATATATATATATGCCTGTGCTTTTCCTGGCATATATATGCCTGTGTTTTCCCTGGCATATATATATATATATGCCTGTGCTTTCCCTGACATATATATGCCTACAAGTGCAAGACATAATGTCCTCCCCCGAAGCATTCTAAAATCCCTTTCTCCTGCCAATTGAAGCCTTTTTTGTTCATTCACCCGTTAACGATGCCCTTAAAATTTTTGAGGTCTCTGACGTTAACAAAATTTTGCTTTCTCTGACCCTAAATCAAATCTACACTTAAACACTTAAATCCAAGGACACCTGCACCACGGGGGGAAACGGGTGATTTCCCCCTGCCCTTCACCACATCACATAGGGCAACAAGAGAAGGAAGTGCCCTCCATTGAACGGGGGCAAGGGGGGTCAAGAAGTGCCCTTCGTGACGTATACTCATGATTGTTTCTTATTATATTTACTTAAGTGGCATCATAGGTCCTCTTCATGAGTCACCCCCCCCCCTCTTCCCCTGCCCTTTTCACATGCAGGCGTCTCTGCTAAAATTTACTACCTGTTGGAAGTTGGCATAAATGACTTTCAAAAACTGGACAAACCAAACCTCCCAGTAAATAAAAAACGAGTTTTATAACTAGAAAGTGAAAGACTCTTTGGGTTGTTCAACCAATCAGAGTGCATGCACGATATGAATGAATTTGCCATGAAAAAATTCATTATCTTTTACTTTGCTGGGATTACGAGACATTGGTAATAGAAATAACGATTTATGTTAGCAGGTTGTGGCAGATTATTACAAATTTTGAGAGACTCCTTGAGGTTGTGAGCCTTCTGCTTTATTTGAATTTCATAGTGGACCAATCAGGAGTCTTATGTACCAGGTAACAACAATGCTTTTTACTAGCTTTTTTATGATAAAGTAATATTGACAAACAAACAAGTAGGAAATCTCCATTTCATGCAGAAAACATGGATTTTTATCAAATTATGATTGACATGTTGAGATTGTGATTGTTTTAGTAAATTACATGTCATGAGTATATCGATATCTATGTCCATGCATGCCGTAGCGAACACAAGGATATTAGATTCTTTTAACATTTGGCAAAATTGACATTAAAAATATCAAAATGAAACCAAAAGCCGTCATAATCTGCTGTTTGACAGGATGTTATACAACAAAAAATAGGTCTGTATGTTTACTTAATGAGGGATATCTCGTAGTAATCGACATGTCTAATTGTGACGCTTACATCTATGCAGGAAGGAAACAAGTGTGGTAACTCCATTCCATTTGTGGGCGTGTTTGCACTTGGGAGTAGAAAGCTCAGGATCATACCCACTGTAGCAGTGGCCTATTCAGCTTTCTGTACCATGGAGGGGGGGAGGTGATCGGTAATTGTAGAAAAATGCTGTATCCAGAGGTGTAGGGAACTGGGGGAGAAGGAAATGCCTCTGGTAAGATTTTACCTTCCGTGTATGCTTTCTCTCTAGTTGGGGAGGTAAAATTTGTTGGGAATTATCAACATAAACTTGAAAAAATTAACGAGGTAATTTTGTAAGATTAGTAGTAATTTTTGTAAAATTATTGGAAATTTTGGTTAACTGTTTGGTAATTTTGGTACAATTATTGGAAATTTTGGTATAAAGTTGTTGGAAATTTTGGTAAAAATATTGGAAATGTTGGTAAAATTCTTGAAGTTTGGGTAAAATTGTTAGAAATTTGGGTAAATTTAGTGGAAATTTGGGTGAAATTATAGAACATTTTGGTCACATTATGAGAGATTTTGATCAAATCTGGCAATATCCTTAAGAATGAAAGAAATGTGGACGGTATTTAGCCTTATAAATTGACTTTTTACAGTCAATAATTTTCCGACTCATAGCATATTGTATACTGGTATATCCTGCTACTAACATTTTACGTACGGAATTTAACCGGGGAGGGGGGCAAGTTTCCCTCCTGGCCCCCACAGAATATGCCACTGCATTGTAGGCGTTTAGGTCCACTGATGACTGTGAGGATGCTAACTGGATCTTTCACGATCAGACTCACTGCAGGCGATCAGATCCACCGATGCAATACTCATGAAAACCTGTGTGAATGCAGATCAATGATCTACAACCACGATAGTTAGGCAATGTCCCATTATAAATTGTTTATTTTGCACAAACAGTTAGCTTGTTCCTTTTTTTGCAGGTTTTTTAATGACCCACTTTTCAAATTCACAATAGTTATGCAATATCCCATTATAAATTGTTTATTTCGCACGAACAATTAGCTTGTTCCTTTTTTTGCAGGTTTTTCAATGATCCACTTTTTAAATTCGCGATAGTTATGCAATGTCCCATTATAAATTGTTTATTTCGCACAAACAGTTAGCTTGTTCCTTTTTTTGCAGGTTTTTTAATGACCCACTTTTCAAATTCACAATAGTTATGCAATATCCCATTATAAATTGTTTATTTCGCACGAACAATTAGCTTGCTCAAGTTTTTTTCGCAGGTATTTCAATGGTCGATTTTTCGGGAAAAAGCCTCTGTGGCGAAACGATAGGAAAATTTCCCTTATGTGATTCATACATACACGGGTAAATGTAATTACACTGTATGAGCCATTCTGAATCAAATACCACAAGTGTGTGTGTGATAATGGGTGGACCATTATGATGAGTATATGATGAGACATTCTGAGGTGCACTGTACCTGGGAGTCACAAACGTGAAGTGGGAAGCTATTAGTCCCAGTGATGTCTGGCATTCCCAGACTGATTGTCTTGTCATGATTTGAGTCAATGTTTTGACCAGAAACTTTAAATTGTATTGCTAAATTGTTAATTATAATCTTCCTATTAACACAAAAATGGCTCATAAAATCAAAAGATCTATAAGAATACATAGAATCAATTACACAAATGACGACTATGAATCGAACTCATCGCCAGTGCTTTCAGTACTTTTATTACCTTAACTTCTTTCCTTTATCCATCTTCTCTCCCTCCTTCCCTTTATCCCTCCTTTCTGTCCTAACCCAAGTGCCTTAGTTTTTAACACCCTCTTGGCATATTTGACTGACTGTCGCAGTGCCATTAAACATCAACAAACCAAAAGAAACCGTTTTATCAAGATTTTCAATGACCCACTTTTTTACTTCGAGTCGCTCATGCCCCACGATCAGATCGCTTGAAGTTGGTCTGATCACGGGGTTGCACTTGGGCTGATCGCGGGGTTGCACTTGGTCTGATCGCGAGGTTGCACTTGGTCTGATTGCGGGGTTGCACTTGGTCTAATCGCGGGGTTGCACTTGGTCTGATCGCGAGGTTGCACTTGGTCTGATTGCGGGGTTGCACTTGGTCTAATCGCGGGGTTGCACTTGGTCTGATTGCGGGGTTGCACTCGGTCTGATCGCGGGGTTGCACTCGGTCTGATCGTGGGGTTGCACTGGAGTTAGAATTCATGACATTGTTTTTTCTACAATAATCGAGCGAGATTATCTTCGGGAAATCTTGATCTGGGGGATAAGTGAGAATGCAGCCACTGACGCTGTTTCTGTTGATTTGAGCCAATTTTGGTGATTTTATTTGTATGTCGCGGAAACAATGCATGATATTCTTGATTTGACAATGGTAGTAAGCGTCAAGAAAGGTTGCTGAATATTCAGTCTGGGTGGTGTTATGTTGATGAACCTTTATATTGAGTGCGATTCGTCTGGGTGGTAAAGTGCATCTTGGGTGTAAGATGGTCATGTGACCAGTGAGAGTTATATAGGCCTAAATCACCCAAAAAACTTGTAAACAGTCATTTGTTAAGTCTGTTTCCAACCTTTATTGAAGTCATTGACATACAGTAAGTTATAAAATAATGTACCATTAAGAATCAATGTATTTTTAGGACACATATTTGTTGATGATAAATTATAAGTAAACTGGAATGGTATTTTGGAAGGCTTTTGGATTCTGGAAAAAGTGTTTAAAAATTTCACTAATATACGTTTTTTTAAGGGAGGGAGGAGATTTGAATTTCGCAGTTTATGTGAGAATCTGTAGAACTATGGACAAATAGCTTAGCAAAATTACCTACATTGTAAAATAAGTAAGAAAACAGCAAAAAACTGACAATTAATAGCTTCAATACTTTGCATGTCTGATATCTTAACATGCAAATTTGTACTGAATGTATGATGTGTGAATGGACATACATATTTCAAATGTAAATCCATTATTTTAAAATCCTGTACAGACCCCTAGCTTGATTTAAAAAGGGGCAGGTTGCTAGATTTGTTGAGGGGCACATTAATGGGCCCGCGAAGTGCTGTGTCTTTTTGTCATGGAGTCCTGGGGCCCTCTTAAGGCTTAATCCCATGGTGAAGAAGTTCTGGGATTTTAGCTATAATCATATCTCAGAATGAAACTATTCTGATTGATAAGGACCATTCACAAACCAAACGGGACAATTGCTTACTATGCTATCATTCTGTGTTCTGTAGCCATGTTAGGTATTCATCTATGAGGTTAAATAAGATTATTAAGTTTTGAAATATATATAAAAATTAATTTTAAAGTTTTCTCATGAGAGGCTGGGTGGACCCCAGGGGGCATGGCATACCCTCAGGGGGGCAGAGCGGTCTCACGGAGGGGCAGGGCGGGCCGCCCCTGTAAAACAGCAAAGCTAGGGTCTGCTGTAGTGAAACAAATTTCAAGGGGACCAGCTGATCGTAAGCGTACCCCCAAACAAGATCTGACATGAAAAGACCTCATGATGTTTAGGTTGTGGCCCTCGGGGCATGGCAGGACTGGTATTGCTGAGTACATCCTGAAAATCCGTCTTCTCTTATACGCCCACTTGAAAATCTTGAAATAAGTACACACATTCATTAATCAGACTAATGCTTTTGATGTATTTTGAAAAATGTAAAAATACTTTGTTATTATTTTTTTAAGTAGGAATCGGGAGTAGTAAAAATATACAAAAAAATCCATTCAAAGTCCAATTTACAATATTTGGCGGGCACTATTATTATTTTTAAAGTAGGAATCGGGAGTAGTAAAAATATACAAAAAAATCCATTCAAAGTCCAATTTACAATATTTGGCGGGCACTATTATTATTTTTAAAGTAGGAATCGGGAGTAGTAAAAATATACAAAAAAATCCATTCAAAGTCCAATTTACAATATTTGGCGGGCACTATTATTATAGCAAGAGGAAAGCAAATCGTACCAGAATAAAGATTATGTCTAGCCAGTGAGCTGAAACAAAGAACCCTTTGATGCTGTGGAAGTAGGCTATAGTATGTGTCAAAGTTTACATTGTACAAGAACTGCGAACATCCTGGAGTGATGTGCTTGAATGTGCCAAAACATTTACATTCTTTGTGAATGCATAGAAAAATAGAACTCCCTGATAGATCTGATGGACTGGGTAGGAAGGGGATCAATGTTTAAAGTGAAGTAAGGACACTATCTGGAGTAAAATTGTATTTGTTGTTTTAGTACCTCAACACGTATCATGAAACCCAATTTGTATTTGTTGTTCTAGTACCTCAACAGGTAGTCATGAAACCCAAATTGTATCAATGTAAAATGGCAATGGAATAGACAAATATATTTGCAATTGAGACTGTCTTGCGAATGAATAGAATAAAACTAAAGTTGAATAATAGATCTAACAACTAAATGGAATTTATAATGAAGTGTCTTCTGAATGAATAGCAAAAAACAATGTCTTTGCCTGAATAGAGTGGACACATAACTACTTATGATAATCTGCAAATTAATCTGTACTGAATTTTCATTCCATTTGGTAGAAAGATCAGCTCTATCATGTTTATAAGGGGAAATAGGTTGAGCATGTTTATATTGGAAGTGTCAGATATAAGTTAAGGCTGCGGGAAGGGGGGGGGGTTGTAGTGCAATGGAGAGAGTGGAGGTTATAGTGAAGGTTGGAATGATGAGTTGGTTAAGAGTATATTTGGTAGATGAATGGATGGCAGAAGGTAGGCTGGGGTAGTAGGTGAATGGATGATGGTAGGTGAATGGGGAATGGTACAGTGAATGGGGAATGGTACAGTAAATGAGGAATGGTATGGTGAATGGGGAATGGTACATTGATGGGGAATTTTGGGTAATAGAGGATGGCAGGTGAATGGAGGATGGTAGATAAACGGGGGATGGTAGGTGAACGGAGGATGGTAGGTGAATGGGGCATGTTGAGTTGATAGAAGTGAGGGGATGGGAGCTAGAGGAAAGAATGTTAGGTGGAAGATGGTAGAATGATTGGTAGATGTAGGAATTAGGATAAGGGTGGGATGGTATGGGGGACGGGATGGGATGAAATGTGGTACAGGGTGGGATAGCATGTGGAATTGGATGCAATGGCCTGTAGGACAGGGTGGGATGGCACGTGGTACATGGAAAGATTTGCTTGTGGGACAGGGTAGGATGGCACATGGTGCAGGGAGGAATGGGATGTGGGACAAGGTGGCATGGTATTTGGGACAGGGAGGGATGGCATGTGGGACAGGGTAGCATGGTATATGGGACAGGGTGGCATGGTATATGGCACAGGGTGGCTAGGCATATGGTGGCATGTCATCTTGATTGCAGGTGTAATAGCACACAGGTCATGTTGTGGAATGGTATCTGGATTTCATGTATGACTTCCTGTAGGAAGGGAAGTAGCATGGTATGAATATGACAGGTGTGACAGAGGTTGGAAAGCATGTCATTGGCGGCGAGGGGATGTCGTTTGCGATGTCTGGCTAATATGGCTTCTTTATTCTGAAGTCTATAGGGCCACGACGGGCCCTTTTCAAGGGGCTGTGCTTGTAGTGACAGAGATTGAAGGAAATACTTCAACATTATCAACTATTTCAAAAACTCTTTCCTCAAATCTCAAAATTCTTATATCACAAAATCTCA
This sequence comes from Chiridota heheva, assembly GCA_020152595.1. Classification (NCBI taxonomy): domain Eukaryota; kingdom Metazoa; phylum Echinodermata; class Holothuroidea; order Apodida; family Chiridotidae; genus Chiridota; species Chiridota heheva. Next base: position 1,788,531 of record JAIGNY010000279.1, on the reverse strand, counting down.
AACTTAATCAGCCACAAGAGTACGAACTAATTATGCTATTCTATTGTTTTGAAACTTATTTCTCTTTTTGAAAATGTAGGAGTGAGTTGGTAGACTGATTAAATTGCTTAGATAATCAGGGGCAGTGCTTTGCAAACAATTAAAGCAAGAACTTAAATCTTAAAATGCACACGATAATCAACTGGCAAGCAATGAAGATGAAATCAAATGAGGGTTTTATGTGCTCTCTGTACGTGTTATCAGCCTCGCTGCAGAATTTTGAATTAATTGCAAACAATGAATATTCGATTTGCTGACACTGATTAAAAGCAAATTTGCATAACAAATTCTATACATCACAAGAGCATGGATGAGGGGTTTCGTAGCATTAGCATCAAGAAAATGAATCTGAGCAATTAATCGCAGACGATACATTGCACTTTGACACTTATTACAGTCTTTTCCATTAACATTTCAGACTCAGATATTGCACCTAATTTTTTTACCTTAAAAGATTTCTTTATATATAGTCACATTATTGACATGGCTGGTGTTTTGCTGATATAGTTCGCTACCAATTAAATGGAACTCGGTTTTTTCATCATTTAGTTTCAACTTTATCATCATCCAGCTCTTAATGTCTCTGATACACTTCTCAGAGAAGTATCTTATCATGAAAGTCCGAATTATCAAAAAATATATACAATTAAGTATCATCTACATAGAAATGGTACCAACACAATATCCTGAACAAACTCCACACTCTTTCCTCCTTAGGAAAGAATATTATCTTCTTCTGTTGGCATCCCTGGCAAAGAGAGAGCTGACAGAGCCGCCAACAAAGCTCTGTCAAACATCGCCTCTCCTTTTCCTATTCCACACTCAGACCTCCGTCTTTCCATCTCCAACTACACACAAAAAAACCTGGCAAAACTCCTGGAATCATGAAACCAGTAACAAACTCCACACCATGAAACCCAAAGTTGGGACCAACACCCCTCTGCACAGTTGCAACTGCAGGGACATTGTTGTCACCGGCATCCACCTCGGCCACTCCTCTCTTACTCACTCCCATCTCTTATCCAGCTCCCCTACCCCTCTCTGCCCCACTTAATTGTAAAACTGATCTCTCCATCAAGCATATCTTTGTAACCTGTCCCCTATACCAGAACTCCAGATCTCTTCTCCTCACTATCCTTAATCTCGGACCTTTTCGAAAACAATTCTTTCTCAAACATCATCAACTTCCTCCGCAACAACAACCTCTTCCACCACATTTAACTCCCCCTTCCCTTCCTTTCTACACCTAACCTTACCCCCTTTTTTCCTGCTTTTCCCCTTATTTCCTTTACAAACCTTCCATCTCCTCACTATCCTAAATCTTACACCATAATTTATTAATACGCTCTTGGCACATTTGACTCTAACTGTCGTGGTGGGTGCTGTTAAACATCAACAAACCAAACCAAACCATCGTCTAATGGTATCGGCCAGAGGTGTACAGTAGTGTACAGGGTAAACAGAAGAGGACCTAACGCAGATCCATGAGGCGCGCGCCTATATCAAGTTGGATAGGGTCCGAGTCGATGCCATTCACAGTGATTCGTTGAGATTTGTCTTCTAGGTATGATTTGATCCAATCAAGAGCACAATCTTTGATACCAAAATGCGTGGACAAGCGATTCAATAGAATTTCATGATTAAAGTATCAAACGCTGCACTTAGGTCTAATAACACAAGGGCGATCATTTTTAGCTCGAAGTAGAGCTATTATACTGACCCCCTGGCTTTGGTGTCGGCGTCATGTGACTTGGCATAAAGGGGTAGAGGACATGGGTAACTTGGCACAGAGGTCGAGGTTATGGGTACTGTTCAAATAAGCATGATTGGGGGAGTTGTGTGTACATAATGGCCAAATGGTCACTGATCAAAGGAGCATTATTGGGGTGTTGTGTGTGCATACTAATTAGCTTATTTGCATACCAATGAAAATAGTTGTCAGGTTAAAGCTTTGGTTCAAGTTTTCATAATTTATGAATAGTTTACATTCATGTGACTTGGTATAAGGGTAGCAAACGTGAGTACTGTTCCAAGTGAGCATTATTAGGGATTGTGTGTACATACTAATTAGCCTATTTACATAATGAAAATATTTGTATAGATAATATCTCTTAAATTAAAGTGGATGTGAGGATTTTGTTTGCACAAATGATCATGTATGTGAAGAGCATTGTCTACACTTAATATTGAGGTGAAGTGTGCATATCAATTATGTTATTTGCATAACAATAGACTTTCATACAAAATGTTTAACATTCATGAGCACATAAATTAAGTTATGAATGATAAACATTCATGTAACTTGGCACAGAGGTTGAGGACATGGGTACTGTTCAAATAAGCATGATTGGGGAAATTGTGTGTACATACTAATTAGCTTATTTGCATAACAATGAAAATATTTGTATCTATTATATCTCTAAATTAAAGTGGGGATTTTGTTTACACAAATGACCATATATGTGAAGAGCATTGCCAACACTCAATGGTGAGGTGTAATATGCATATTAATTAGGTTATTTGCATAACAATACACTTAATAGATACAAAATATTTATTATGAAATAATAATTTACTATTTGGTTCAGTGGTAGAGGACATTGGTACTATTCAGTTGAGCATGGTTGGGGGATTGTGTGTGCATAATGATTAGCCTATTTGCTTGACAATGAAAATATTTGTAAATGTGGTATGTCTTGAATTAAAGTGGGTATGATGATTTTGCAGTATATGTGAAGAGCATTGTTCACACTTAATGGTAAGGTATAGTGTGCATTTGCTGCAATATGTTTGACCTGGGATCAAAAATATATGGCGTATGACTCACTAACTTCACATTTCTAGTTTTGTTATGATATTGACATTCCTGACATGAACAGCAATCAAAATGTTTGTCTTGCCATGAATAAATAAGTAAATAAAAGTATCTTCGCTTCTAAAGAATGTTAATTAAGGGGTTTGGGAAGTATAAACAATAAGCAGAATGTGGGGTAGAAGATGACATGATGATAAAGTAGCTGAAGAATTAGGAGGTCATGTGGGACAGGGTGGAACTATATGTAGGGCAGGGTGCGATGGGATGTTGGTCAGGATGTGGCGGGATGTTGGTCAGGATGTAGTGGCATGTTAAACAGGGTTTATTGGCATGTAGAACAGGGTGGGCTGGCATGTGGAACAGGATGGGTCAACATGTGGGACAGGGAATGGCATGTGGTGGGATGTCATCTGGATTTCAGTTATGATGGCATGTGGGTCATGCAAGTGGTGGAATGACGTACAGTATCTAGTTTTCAGGTGTGATTGCATGGAGTATAGATGTGGGATGACATTTGGGACAGGTTGGGTTGGCATGTGGAACAGGCTGGGATGGAATGTGGGACAGTCTGGAATATGCATTATTAGCAGTGAGGGGATTTGTATTGTTTCCAATGTCTAGTTTGTCATACGTCAAGCAATGTTGTTTCGCATAATTTTGCTTTAATGAAATTGTACATTTTTCATGCTGCTTGACTTTGCTTGACACACAGATTTTTTTAAACTGGAATTTGTATTGCAATCCAGGATGTAGTTCTAGGAATGTATAGGGGCTGGGGGAGGGTACAGGTTGGAAAGGGGGTTGAATGGCATTCTTTCATTGCCATTGGCAAGTCAGGGCCTCTCCTTTCGTTGTTATTAAATTGATAAAACTAAAAGAGGTGTTGTAGTTATAAAGATTGCTGGGTTTTACATGTTTTCTGAGTTACTGGTTGAGGTAACCTTGAGCTTTTTTTGTCATAAAATATCTGGGAAGAACTCCAAAGATATTTTGAAGCTTGTAGTGCAAATGAAAATGTAAGTGCATCTTTCAAAGCTCAAGTAAATTGAAATCATATGCCCCTGCTACCATATTTCTGTATATACTTCCCTCTATAAGCCCATTCTCTATACTATGAATAGTCGAGCATGCTGTCTTTCTGACAGTTCTAGTCTTATTGTGTAATGCACTCACAATGTCATTTTGAACTTGGATGTTCTTACTCTTCTTGTCTTACAAGACATGATAGGCCAGTGAAGTAATCCTTTAAAAAGTTTGCAGAAACAGTAAAAATGCTTTTCTGTACAGTCATCCAATCCTACAGATTTGAACTTAATCCTATTTATGTACATCTGGGTAATGCCGCTCATTATGCCTCCCCCATTCATAATAAATTATTCACGAAAGACCAATACATTTTGGAGAAATGATTTTAATACAGTTCTGTTTATGTTTTGTTGTATCGTCTTACAAGACATGACATACAGGCCTTTAAAATAATCCTTTAAAGATTTACTAAAAACAATACAAATCTTTTCTGTACAGTCCTCCAGCCCTTGGATTTGTGAATTGAATCCCGTTTATGTACATCTGGATAATGCCACTCTTCACGATAACGCATCCCCCATTCATAATGGATTATTCACGAAAGACAAGAATGTTTTCAAGTAGTAAAGCGATATAATATTAATTCGTAATCCAATACATTTACAATTGTTCATAAGTTAAATAATTATTAACAAATGGGAAGGTGTGTTGTGACTTTTTTATGGAAGAATTTGTTATGCAATTAATTTTCATACAGACTTACTTCTACCATGGAGCTATGTTAGTTAATAACTCCTTGTTTCTATTTACAGTTTCTGTTTGGGCTTTGCCCTCTCGTCTTACAAGACATGACAGGCCTGCGAACTAATCCTTTAAAAATTTAAGAGAAACAATACTAAGATTATCTGTACAGTCTCCCAGCTTTACAAGTTTGAGCTGAATCCTGTGTATGTACATCTGGGTAATCTTGACGACAATGCCTTCCCCCCATTCATAATGGATTATATCCACGAGTTTATGTACATCTGGGTAATCTTGACGACAACGCCTCACCCCATTCATAATGGATTATCCACGAAAGACGGAAACTATAAGCATCCTCCATCGCTCAATGACTGAAATGTAGACCCAACACGCGGAAGCGTCGAGGGTACATATTCATTATCTTTCGAGATGAATCACTGTGTGCATGCCGTAGGGAGAGCGTCGACAAATGTCTCTTTTGTTTTTTTGTTCGATGGAGGTTGATGGGTAGATTTACTGTCACTCGATATAACGGTCATGGTGTTCTGTATGCAGAGTAGCGATGAATTAATTTTTTTTTCTTCTCCGTATTAAAGATAGCACAGTCGTTGAAAATTGGAATTGTTCATCTTTAATGATTTTGAAGTAAATTTTGAGGCTGGTTAATGCAGTGTGTGTGCGGAGGTGAGGAATTGTTGTGGAAAACTGTACGTGTTTGATTGAAAGAGTTTTCTTAGAATTGATATGATAACTATGATAACTATATAGACTGTTGTTACATGGGAAATTATAGTAGATTTGTAGATTTATTTCTTTGTAAAACAGTAGAATTTAAACAAATACTTTTGTGTGATTATTCAAGACAAAAAAGAAATTACATGGTTTTTAAAGATTATTCAAGATGAAAAAAAAACATATTACATGGTTTTAAAGATTATTCAAGATGAAAAAACATATTACATGGTTTTTAAAGATTATTCAAGATGAAAAAAATATATTACATGGTTTTAAAGATTATTCAAGATGAAAAAACAACATATTTACATGGTTTTTAAAGATTTTTAAGATGGAAAAAACATATTACATGGTTTTAAAGATTATTCAAGATGAAAAAACATATTACATGGTTTTTAAAGATTATTCAAGATGAAAAAAACAACATATTTACATGGTTTTTAAAGATTATTCAAGATGAAAAAACATATTACATGGGTTTTAAAGATTATTCAAAAGATTATTCAAGAAAAAAAACATATTACATGGTTTTTAAAGATTATTTAAGATGAAAAAAACATATTACATGGTTTTTAAAGATTATTCAAGATGAAAAAAACATATTACATGGTTTTTAAAGATTATTCAAGACAAAAAAAACATATTACATGGTTTTTAAAGATTATTCAAGACAAAAAAAACATATTACATGGTTTTTAAAGATTATTCAAGACAAAAAAAACATATTACATTAAAAAAATAGATTTTAATAGAATTAATTAGCATAAGCGTATGGGTAGTGGGCAGGGGTGACCCACCCCACCCCAACCTCACCATCTGTCTGGAAAAATGACAATATTGGAGAAAAATGGCAGTGAAAAGTTTGTTCTTATAATTTGTAGGACAAACTAGATTAATTGTTGTGACATGTAGCTTTGCGGAATGGTGATATATCTGTTATTCGTGACAGCAGTTTACTCTTGCGTGATAAATCAAAAGGAGTCGCTAAGATTTACATTCTAAAGTTTACGTGAGATAGATCAATCAACTAGGATGACCTCCAACCACAGATATGAAGAAGAGATAACACACAGTCACAAAAAAAACAAAAAAAACAAAACTCTTTTTTCCTTCTTGAATTTTAGTCATTGAAAATGTTTTGTCTACGTAGATTACAAAAATTCAATAATTAGTTGGACAGAATCGTCTGCTCTGGCAAAGATTTTGGCAGAAAATAAAAACAATGGCGTTACAAGAGAAAATAGGTAGGGCTTGCCCATTCACAAATTTGCATAAAGATGTGAATATCATGAGACCAAAAAATTAAAAACACTTGTAATTTGTCGATCTATACCAAATTTTGACAGGACATTTGCTAGTTGCTTTTACCAATCTGTTTACGTTCCAAAAGCCTTCTTGTTAGAGTATTTTATCAAGACTTCTGCGGCCTTTGAAGGATTAATTCTGTGGTCAAGCAAGTTTATTTTATATGAAAGAGGACTTTAAAAGAAATGAATTGGTGAAGAAAGCATTCAAAATGTTATTCCATTAAGGAGATGTTCAAGTTTAAAGCTCTTGTCTTATATGTGTAGAAATGACTGGTGTAGTGAGTCTACTATGGAAGGTTGGCACCCTCATCCTCACATTCTTAACAATTGTTAATGAATTTTAAAGAAAATAGATTTAAATTTGTTTCCTGACATTTCAAATGGTTTTTAATCCCCAAAATTGCAGAATCGTAGATATCAAATATCAAAAGTATGATAGAATGCATAAAGACAGAAATCTGAGGATATGACCTCACAACTACTCTTATTTTCGTCGTTTCCACACAAATGATACCAAACTTTAAACTTAGATATCTCCTAATGGAATACGATTTTTGATTGCTTTCTTCACCATTTTGTTTCTTTTGAAGTCCTCTTTCATATACGATGGACTTGCTGGATCAATAAACTGATCCCTCCAGTTGCAGACTGGGGGTTGACACTCACTTGATACGACCATTGATCTGTTGTATGATGTTTAATAGATTTTGGTATCATCTACTGTGTCATCTACTACATGTATCATCTACTGTGTCATCTACTATATGTATCATCTCCTACATGTATCATCTACTGTGTCAACTACATGTATCATCTACTGTGTCATCTACTATATGTATCATCTACTACATGTATCATCTACTGTGTCATCTACTATGTGTATCATCTACTACATGTATCATCTACTGTGTCATCTACTACATGTATCATCTACTGTGTCATCTACTACATGTATCATTTACTGCCATCTACTACATGTATCATCTACTGTTTCATCTACTACATGTATCATCTACTGTGTCTACTGTGCTATCTACTATGTTATCTACTGTGTCATCTACTGTGTCATCTACTACATGTATCATCTACTGTTTCATCTACTACATGTATCATCTACTGTGGCATCTACTACATGTATCATCTACTGTGTCATCTACTACATGTATCATCTACTGCCATCTACTACATGTATCATCTACTGTGTCTACCGTGCCATCTACTATGTCATCTACTGTGTTATCTACTGTGTCATCTACTACATGTATCATCTACTACATGTATCGTCTACTGTGTCATCTACTACATGTATCATCTACTGTTTTATCTACTACATGTATTACCGACTGTGTCATCTGCTACATGTATCATCTACTGTTCATACATCTTTAATTTGTTGCCTCTACCTATTTTTACATCTTTATTTTGTTCTCTTCAATTTTTGCAGGCGCATGCAGCTGAAAGTAAAAGGTGGCCAAAACGATGGCAGCTGAGACCCCCGATAGTGGAGTCTGTTTGATGGAAGGCATTACAGATAGCGCGGATGTCGGCAATATGGACTGTGACGATGGTCAAGGGGAACTTCCCACTGACCTGACAAAAAATGTAGAACAAACTCTAACAGCCAAACTTGAAGAAAGTAGTGGTGTAACAGAACGTGAGAATAGTTTAACGAAAGGAAAGGCTAAGTTAGCAGACGATAAAAAATGTTTTACGAAAGATACCCTGGAAAAAATTGATTCTGTTGAAGTGAAAGAGGAGGGTAGGGCTGAAAACTCCGAAATGTGTGAGGACATGAATTGTAGCTCAGAGGGGAAAAATGTAACCGGGGGAGTGGAAACAAAAGCAGATGGAGAAGCCAAAGAAGGACATTTAGAAGAATTGTTAACTCAACTGTCCTCTTTGAAGGAGCAGCTTGTTGCGCAGCAGAACGAAGTGTCACAGCTGCAGCGTAGTCAGTTGCAGCGACAGCAGAGGCAGATGGAGCTGCAGCGTATTCAGCAGGAGATGTTGCAGCAGCAGCAGCAGCAGCTACTGGAACAGCACCACAAGATTGCCTTTCTCATGCGGGCCCTACAACAACAGCAACATGCAGGTGCAGCAGGAGGGGGATTTTTACGCTTGATACCCGTGTATCCCACCGATCTTACACGCCTTCCCGCTCCGCCACCTCTCATCGCAAGCCCCGACCACTTATCAGGTTCAGCTTCCTCTACCACTAACCCGACCAAATCTCCTCCTAATGCTTTCCAGACTACGAACCAAAGTCCTTTGCAGCCAGTCACATTATCAAACGGACATCTGACGGGATTGACTCCCCTTCAAGCTGGGGGCTTACTAACAATTCCCCATGCTTCTTTTCCTCCAACAAGCTTCCCTCTCCTCCCACATAGCAGCCACGGGGCTCACATCCCGGGTTGTTTTGACAACGCAGATCAACCCTTGAATCTGTCGCAGAAATCCTCACAATCACCCGCCACATCTACCTCTGACGATACTCTCACCATCACAACAATGTCCCCGTCCTCTGACTGCCCCTCAGTGCAAACTTTATATAAAGCGAAATCTGCCATTCTTGGAGAGACCAACAAGAGGGTGCAGTCACCGAAGGGAAGCTACCTGAAATATTCGGCACATGAAGCCGAATTACTGAACAGCTGTGGCCCGAGGCCACTTACAAGTCATGTTGAGCTTCGAAGACCTACAGGTAAGATGGTGCATGGCATCTTTGAATTTCATACAATGCAAGATAGTCTTTTACAGTTAGAACTTTTTAGGGGTATGGTTAAATGCATAAGCACATTGGTTGTGGGCAGGAAAGACAAGTTAATTCCCCACCTGCCTCACATTGGAAAACTGATGATATTGAGAAAATCGGCTGGTAATTTAGACGAAACAGGCAGTGGAAAAAGGCTGAAAATGCAGGGGAAAATGAAATAGGTTTTCTTTATATTGAAAATCATGAAATTTGTGCTCAAAAGAATTAGCTGCTCTTTTAAAAAAATTTGACAGAGGATTAAGAAAATATTTTGTATACCTAAAAATGTAGATTGGCTTTTAATAGATTTGCCTAAAACATACTGTGAGTTTAAAACCTTTTTCAGAGTAAACAGTAAATTACTCCCAGTGGTGTAGGAGCCGGGGGAGCCAGGGTTGGGGCAAAGTACTATTTTGCCCCCCCCCCAATAATGAAGGTGTAATAATTGATTTTGTGGATGGCATCTTTCTGTCTGGAAATCTTCAATTTTTGGGGAAATCTCATTCAAATTTTTGTAAAATTTCTTTCATTTTCGTGAAATTTGCTTTAATTTTTGGGCAATTTTATTTCATTTTGGGGAATTTTCTTAATTTTTTGAGAAGTTGCCTTCATTTTTGTGAAATTTGTTTCAAATTTAAGTTTTCTTAAATTTTCTGGAAATTTCTTTAAATTTGCATTCATTTTCATAAAGTTTTCTTCTTTAATATTTAGGAAAGTTCATTCATATTGGGGGAAATTTTCTTCATTTTTTGGCGGTGCTCCCCTAATTGTGGTAGATGAAGAAAGAAGAAGAAAATTCAAATTGTGTAGCTGAATGATTTTGAATTTTTTTTGTGCTCTTTACATGGTGTATAGTAGATTTTATAGCAATTTCATTTATTTGTTTGTGTTCGTCTTCTTCCACCATATTTATACTCCTCCCCTCCTCCCCTTCTACACCTAACCTTACACACCCCTTTCTTTTCACCTAATTTTTTCTCCTACATTCAGCTTTCCCCCCTTATCTTCCTTACAAACCTTCCATCTCCTCACTATCCTAACTCTTACACCATTATTTATTAACACCCTCTTGGCACATTTGACTCTAGGCTGCCGCGGTGCCGTTAAACATTAAAAACCAACCAAACGTACCCATCTTGGAAATTTGCTTTTCACTTATTTTCAAGATGGTAAAAACTAGTTTAAAACCTGCACAAGAATGTAAAATCCATTTATTTGAAAAAATTGTAAATAAAAAAATAAAAATGTGGACAAGGGATTGAGAACAATAGATTTAGATTTTAAGAATTAAAAAAAGATGCAGTGTCCTGCCCATTCATTCATCAAAACTTTGCATATGAAGACCTAAAAATTGCAAAACTTTTGAAGCTAAATCTTACATTTGTCTGGCTTTTTACATGGTTCGTAATACATTTTCAAACAATTGATGCGTCAATTAGTCCCTGGAAAAAAAACTCCCATGAAAAATTGCGAAAGATGCTAAAAATAGAACTGACCATTTCAAAACCCATAGAAGGATGTGGAATGCGAAGAAAGTATTAAAAAACAAAAATTGATGTAAGAAATCAAAAGCAGATATTTTGGCAGATGAGCGGTAATGTAAGTCGTATCGTGATGAAGGAAATAACTGGACAGTGTAGTTTATAACAAAGCTTACGCACACATCTTGAAGCGATGGGAAGTTCCCTTTTGCAAGAGATTTCCTTGTTTTTTCATGTTTCGTGGTCTTCTGTTTACAAGGAGACTAATTGTGATATACAGGTTGCCTGGTCAGAGTACGCAGGCGGCTTGTAGGCAGCCAGGCATAGTGAGGTTTCTATGTTAGTCTTTGAATTGAAAGAGTGTTTATTTTTGTTTGGTAATTGTGTTTAAATGCTTTTCAGGCAGAATATGAGTATTGTTCTGCGCAGTTCTTCCTTTCGTATTTATCATCATTACACAGCTGTATGAAACAATTTCTCTTTTGTTTCATAATATAGAGTATCGTGTGGATATTCTATAAATTGTTCTCATAAGTCTGACACGTTTGATTGTTGCAGTGCCGTTAAACTTCAGCAAACAGACAAACTAATAAGTCCTACAAAGTACAGAAATAGAAAAATAACTCAGGAATCGAAATCAAAATAAGTCGTCTTAAAACTTTCTGAACTTTGGAAATGCTCGATTTGATTTGTTTTGGGTGCTGGAAAGTTTCCAGGACCTTCCATTTTTCAGACAATAATGTTATCAAAGTCCCTCGGAAGCCCCACACTTTGAACCCCTCCCCCCCCCCCCCTCACATACACACCTTTTATGGTACTGCTTGAAGATCCAGGTTGTTGGCTGTTTTCAATGCCCATTAAGGATAAATGAGACAATTTTATATACATTGATCATCATGGAAATAATAAATGGGGTGGAAATGACATTGTCATTAGGGTATTAGAATATGCATAAATATAGAAACACTCAATGTGATACATTACTCAGTGCACTGTGGGAAATACAATCATTCTTTGCCAAATAGTTACAAGACAAATTGTTTGTTGTGGTATAGCTTTGATAGCATTTTGAGCAAGTTCCGTTTTGTATATTTTGAAGAATAAACAAAGCGTAGTATTTTTTGCCATTTTTTACCAAAACGGTCGGTTCTTTGTTTGTAAAGGTAACGGCTTCATTAACGGCATTTCTACCACCATCACATCACCGACAGATAAAGAGAAGATCGCACTCGAAGCATTGACCAATCATCTATCTGCAAAATCGTACGACGACACGACTGTGGCTGGAGCTTCTGGAAGTGAATCAAACTGTGGTAATAGCAGTGACAGTGACGATGAGATGGTAAGATTGTCATTGGAAATGATCACTGCAAATATTTTTGAACGCAAAAGAATTTCAAGTTTTTTAAGGATTAAGGAAGGTAATATTAGTTCAGTAGGTCAGACGATAATATATCATATATGAAAGAAACAAAATGGTGAAGAAAGCATTCAAAAATCTTATTCTGATAAAGGATTAGTTCAGTGGTCAAGCAAGTCCATCTTATATGAAACAGGACTTCAAAAGAAACAAAACTGGTGAAGAAAGTGTTCAAAAATCTTATTCAGTTAAGGAGATATTCAAGTTTAAAGCTCTGTCCTACCTGTGTAGAAATGACTGGTGTAGTAAGTCTACTATGGAAAGTTGGCATCTTCATCCTCACATTCTGAACAATTGTTAATATATTTAAAAGGAAGTTTATTTAATTTTTTCAGTATTTAAATTATTTTTCCTCAAACTTTCTTCAGGTGGTATATTACAAATACCCTTCCTAGATTCAGTTTTACTACTTTTTTGACATAGCCCATGGTTTTTAAGCTGCAAAATCCAGGACAGAATATGGTAGAATACATAAAGACTGGAATTTGAGGCTATGACATCACAAATAGTCATTTCTACACAAATGATACCAAAAGTTAAACTTAGATATTTCCTTATATCTTTAGATTTTTGAATGCTTTTTCACTATTTTGTTTCTTTTGAAGTCCTCTTTCATATAAGATAAGACTTGCGTGACCCCGGAAATAGTCCTTTAATATCTCCTTATGAGAATAAGATTTTTTGATGCTTTTTTCACTATTTTGTTTCTTTTGAAGTCCTCTTTCATATAAGATGGACTTGCGTGACCCCTGAACTAGTCCTTTAATATCTCCTTAACAGAATAAGATTTTTTAATGCTTTTTTCACTATTTTGTTTCTTTTGAAGTCCTCTTTCATATAAGATAAGACTTGCCTGACCACTGAACTAATCCTTTAATATCTCCTTAACAGAGTAAGATTTTTTGATCCTTTTTTCACTATTTTGTTTCTTTTGAAGTCCTCTTTCATATAAGATAAGACTTGCGTGACCCCTGAACTAGTCCTTTAAATATCTCCTTAACAGAATAAGATTTTGTAATGCTTTCTTCACCATTTTGTTTCTTTTGAAGTCCTCTTTCATATAAGATAGACTTGTTTGACCACTGAACTAATCCTTTAATGGAGATATTACAGTTCGGTTTCAATAGTGTAAAAATGATTGGTACGGAAACTCTACTGTAGAAAGCTGGCGTTGTCTTAACAATTGTTCAGTTAAAGGACATCAGTTAACTTATTTTAATTTTTGGACTCTTCGCTTCAAATTTCTTCAGGTGATAGATTAATAGTAGCTTCACTAGATTCTGTTTTACTGATATATCCGATGGTTTTAAAGCTACAAAATCTTAGGGAAAAAATATAATAAGATAAAATAAAGACTTTGAGCAATGTGAGGATGTGATCTGATATTAGACTGATTTCAGTCTTTTCTACATAAGTAAGAAAACAAGAATATATCCTTATGGTTTTTGAATGCTTTCTTCACCATTTAGTTTCTTGTAATGTCCTCTTCATTTAAGATGGACTTGCGTGACCCCTGGACTAATCCTGTAAAGGATTATGTCACCGGTCAATCATGTCCATCTTATATGATAGATGGCACAACAGGAACAAAATGGTAGAAGAAAAAAGTATGTTAAGGGGAGAGATATTCTAACTTTAAGGAAAAGTGTCCTCCCATAAATACATCACCGGTCAATCATGTCCATCTTATTTGATAGATGGCAAAACAGGAACAAAATGGTAGAAGAAAAAAATTTGTTAAGGGGAGAGATATTCTAACTTAAAGGAAAAGTGTCTTCCTATTAATACATTCAGAAGTGAATGCCGCTATGCTGGTAACATCACTTACCGGTTTTCAATTTTTCCTATTGATCGCGAGACACATATGCCGGACTGAACTTAAGGGCCTACATTTGTTGTTAAAAACATCACAGATTTCTCATAATCAATAAGGAAAATTAAAAACAGGAAGTGGCGTTAAGAGCCCGGTTTTCAATTTTTCCTATTGAGCGCGAGACACATATGCCGGACTGAACTTAAGGGCCTACATTTGTTGTTAAAAACATCACAGATTTCTCATAATCAATAAGGAAAATTAAAAACAGGAAGTGGCGTTAAGAGCACAGCGGTGTTCACTTACAAATCATTTGTGGGACGATACCTTTCCTTCAAACTCCAACCGGTATATTTAGAAATGACTGATTTGAGACTAGAGGTGAAAGTGACAATAAAAACCTCACATTTCTCACAAGTGAGTGAGTTTGTCTGTATGAAATATTTCTCAAAATCATTGAAAGACCTTTGGATAATGAGAAGCAACACTAGCTGAATTGTTGCCATAAATAAAAACCACAATCAAATTAAGAATTTCCATTAAAAACAGCTTCTATTTTCAATATGGATTTCTATTTTTAAATTGGACTGTAGTAAAGCCTTCACATTTACCACTATACTCTTTTTTAGTGCTTAATAAACTTTGTACCAGAATGCCAAACAACAAATTTGTGTTAGCTATTCTGGTACAGAGTTTATTAAGTACCAAACAAGGAGTGTAATGGTAATGTAAAGGCTTTATTCCTGTCCATTTTGAAAATAGAAATTTGTTTTGAAAATAAAAGCTTTTAAAATGTGACAATTGGAATAAGAAGATGTTGGCTGTCAATTAAAATCAACTGATTACCTAAAAACATAACAAGATGAAGGAGAGAGTTCTGTATCATTCATTGTATCAAAGATCCATTGTATCAAAGATCCATTATATCAAAGATCCATTGTATCAAAGATCCATTGTATCAAAGATCCATTGTATCAAAGATCCATTGTATCAAAGATTCATTGTATCAAAGATCCATTGTATCACAGATCCATTGTATCAAAGATATTGTATCAAAGATCCATTGTATCAAAGATCCATTGTATCAAATCCATTGATCCATTGTATCAAATCCATTGATCCATTGTATCACAGATCCATTGTATCAAAGATACATTGTATCAAAGATCCATTGTATCAAAGATCCATTGTATCAAAGATCCATTGTATCACAGATCCATTGTATCACAGATCCATTGTATTACAGATCTAAAACAGTATATATTGGAATTAATAGGGTTTAAATATAAACAATTTGATTCAATTTGAAAAGCATTGAAGGAGGTAAGATGGCTGTAATAATTGCTGTTTTGTTGGAACTTAAATATTTTGAAAACACACTTTTAACGACTAAACACAGGTGGCAAAGGTTAAAGTTAGGTCAACTATCATGAACCCAAATGGCGTGGGATCCAGAAGCCCACTTAAGGGTTTTAGTGGGGGTCCATGGGAAAAGTCCGGTGGGGTCCAGGAGGAAGTTTTGCGGTTTTAGCAGTTTGTAAGGACTTTGTTATGCATTTTTGACTGGGTTAGCAACAATATTTCCATGGGGATAAATTCTTCTAGGATCTTCGGACCATTCTCGGACAAATGTTTGCCCCGACCATGGTCGGGCTGATTTTTAGTGCTTTAGTGGTGGTGACATGCATATTAATGAGTAGGCGGGGCTTAATTTTAAAATCTTGAAATGCTCATATTTTAACAACCGCATATCTGTTTTGTTTCATATTTGGTACAGTTATAATGTTAGCTAGTGTGTACTACATGTTCATGGTACAAAAATGTTGCATTTATATGCATAGTGGGCGGGGCTTAACATGATTTTGTTGAAAAGAGCTTGTTAACACAGTATCTCAAGAACGTTACATGGGATTCAGTTCATATACAGTACACAGATAGCCCATAGTCCGTAGATGTGCCCTATTGTTTTTAGTGGTGATGTCCTGCATGTTCATGAGTAGGTGGGGCTTAATGTTAAAATCTTAAAATGCTGGTATTTTTACAACCACATGACTGATTTGTTTCAAATTCAGTAGAATTATGTTGTTAGCTATTGTGTACATGTTCATTGTACAAAAGTGTCGAATTTCATTAATATGCATAGTGGGTGGGGCTTAACATGATTTTGTTGAAGAGAGCTTGTAAACACAGTATCTCAAGATAGTACGTGGGATTCAGGTTATATGTGGTACACAGATAGCCCATGGACTGCAGATGTGCCCTATTGTTGTTTTTTTGGCGGCAAGGTCATGCATATTAATGTGTTAGACAATTAAGGCATAAATTTAAATCTTGAAATGCTTATATTTTAACAACCCGCATGTCTGCTTTGTTGCATATTTGAAATAATTAATTGTTAGTAAGTGTATACATGTTAATGGGATCAAATTGGTTGAACTTAATTAATTGTAAAATTCCATTCTTGTAGTAGTGTGAGTTATTTGCTTGTCATTGTTATTTTGAGCCCATTGTGCAATAACATTTATTATGCAATAGTTCAAACTTAAAATCCATATTGCGTTTGGAACCTCAGAACCTTTTGGTTTTCTGGTTATTAATGCAGCATGTCTAAGGCAGCTGTTCATCATTGTTGCAGATATATGTAACATTATTTGTATTATTATTATCGTCCTCGCCAACAAAGTTGGTGAAGAGGAGTTATAGCATCTCTACCGTTCATCCGTCGATCCGTCCACATCTATTGTCCGTCCACATCTCATGCAATGTTCATCTACTATGGAACAAAAGATTGTTGCCTTAACAAAGGATTTCATGCTATTTTTATGAAAAGAAATGTATATAAAAGAGAATAACCGCATTCCAGACTTTAATAGCAGCAATTGAAGGATTTGTTATGGGATGAAAAAAAAGTTAAATAGATGTGACAACTGAATGGAATTTATAATGAAATGTCTTGTGAATGAATAGCAAATAAACAATAAGTCTTTGCTTGAATAGAGTTGACACATAATAGACTTTTGATCATCTGCAAATTAATCTGTATTAAATTTTCATTCTGATTTGGTAGAAAGATCAGGCAGGTTATAGTGAAGGTTGGAATGATGAGTTGGTTAAGAGTATATTTGGTAGATGAGTGGATGACAAAAGGTGGGTTGGGTAGTAGGTGATGTTAGGTGAATGGGGGATGGTAGGTGAATGGGGGATGGTAGATGAATGAGGGATGGTAGGTGAAGGGGATGGTAGGTGAAGGGGCATGTTGAGTTGATAGAAGTAAGGGGATGGGAGTTAGAGGAAAGAATCTTAGGTGGAAGGTGGTAGAATGATTGGTAGATGTAGGAATTAGGATGAAGATAGGATGGTATGGGGACAGGATGGGATGAAATGTGGGAAAGGGTGCGATGGCATGTAGGACAGGGTGGCCTGTGGGACAGGGTGCCATGTGGAATAGGGTGCCATGTGGAATAGGGTGCCATGTGGAATAGGTGCCATGGAATGTGGGACAGGATGTCATGGCATGGGGGCAGGGTGGGGTGACATGTCGGACAGAGTGGCATTGTATGTGGGAAAGGATGGCATGTGATGGAAGTCATCTGGATTTCAGGTGGGATGGCATGTGGAACAGGGTGGGATAACATTGGATGGCCTGTGGGACAGGGTGGGATGGCACTTGGTATGGCACGTGGTACAGGGAGGGATGGCATGTGGGACAGGGTGGCAAGTCTTATGGTAGGATGTCATCTTGATTGCAGGTGTGATGACATAGTGGGTCATGTGGTGGAATGGCATCTTTATTTTCATGTATAATTTCCTGTTGGGAGGGAAGTAGTATGGTATGGCATGTGGAACATGAGAGTGGGATGGCAGGTGTGACAAGAGGCTGGAAAGCATTTAACGGGGAGGGGGTGTGTATCGTTTGTAATATCTGGTTGAATATTATTCTGTTTTTAACTCTTTCAGAGCCCACAACCTAGAAGGAGTTTAGTGATTGATTTAACAGAAGAAGACGAAAGACCAAAAATTGACATCCAGGTTGATAAAGGTAAGTACTTGGCCGAATGTGCTGGGTTCCATTCTCGTTGGAAGTGCTGCATTGTGTCCTTGAGTAAGATACTTTACATGACATGTTTCATCACTGCTAGGCATTGGCATCAGGTGGAGCAATGGGCTCTTATCCGCTTATGTCAAAGAAACCGGGGAGAAGCTCTGGCCCGATAGGTCATTTGGCCTTAGTATGGCTTCAACTGTTTTAACTTACTTGGCCTGAAAGCAGACAATTTACTCTATTTTAAAGAGGTGCAGTGGTTAAGGAGTCATGCTTGTATTGAAAAGGTACCAGGCTCCCATCATGAGCGCTGCATTGTGTCCTTGAGCAAGACGTTTTACTCTACTTGTTTCAGTCCACTCAGCTGTATAATGAGTACCAGCACTGCTGGGGAGTAAATCTGCGATGGACTGGCGTCCCGTCCAAGGGGAGTCATGTATTCTCATCTGCTTGCACCATTGAAACTGGGGATAAGCACCAGCTTTATAAGCCTAATGGCTCGGATGATTTTAGATTTAGCTAGCTTACTCTATTTTCTCCAGTCCACTCAGCTGTAAAGTGAGTACCAGCACTGCTTGAGAGTTAAACTGAGATGGACTGGTGTCCTGTCCAGTGGGAGCAATGGATTCTTATCTGCTTATGCAAACAAAAAAACTGGGTATTAGCTCTGGCCTGACAGGTCATCATGGCCACAGTATGGCTTCAACTGTTTTAACTTACTTGGCCTGAAAACAAGACACTTTACTCTTATTTTTAATCTGCTTATGCAAACAAAAAAACTGGGTCATCATGGCCAACTGTTTTAACTTACTTGGCCTGAAAACAAGACACTTTACTCTTATTTTTTTCAGTGTACTCAGCTGTAAATGAGTACCAGCATTGCTGAGAAGTTATGGACTGGCATCCTGTCCAGAGGGAGTTGTGTGCTCTAATCCTGGTTTTGAAGGGAGAAAGGAAGGGGAAGGGGGGGAAGGGGGGGGGGGAAGGTAAGCACTGGCCTTATAGGTCATTATGGGCCAAGTATGGATTTAATTGTTTCAACTAACTTGGCCTGAAAGCAACAGTTTGTGTTAAGGACTCTTGCACCTGATCATAGCATACAGGGTGGGAAACATGGGGGCCTTTTGTTCCTAACACTGAAAAAAGGAGGAAATTTCCCTAAAATTTATTGATATATTTGGGCAAAAACAACACATTACATTACTGGGTCACTCACTGTCAACATTGACCATGAAACACTCGAGCTCTAGCGCGACAGCTTGGTTGCTACATGCTCAGTCAAATTTCATGGTCGTAAACGCAAATTACAGTCACCGATTCAGCGAACCATTAAGTTCATTTTCAATTTCACAGTTAGTTGCGCTGAGCACAATAGTTCATTGTAGGGATATGGTAGTGGTAAGCAACACAGTATTTCAATAGCAATTACGTATTCTCTATTTAATGAAATGGTTTGTGAGGCAGAGCATTGTTCCATGTGAAAATCATTTATGTAGGAAACAGTTGTAAATGGGGAAACGTTTATTAGAAAATTTGATGAAAAGATATCTCGTGAATTAAGGAGAAGTGCACAAATTTTCAAAAAGGGTATAGCTTCATCAAAAGAAGACCAGAAGCATAAAAAACAATTAATTTGTCATAAGCATAATTACTGATTGGTTGCTAATTTAAAAATATATATATATATAATGAAAATTGGCAAAGATCATGCAAATTTAGGAAAATCTAAAATTTCTTTTATTTGCCCTATTTCTTGGTATGGAAATTAGTATTCACTGTTAGTGGCCACTGAAATCTAATACTTTCTGTGTACCCAATGGAAATGTTCTTAATTAACCCATCTTACTTACCTTTCGTTGTCGTGGTGCCGTTAAGACCTCATCAAACAAACAAACAAACTTACTTACCTCACCATCAATTTGATCATGAAGCATTTTAAAGACTTAATTTATACTGTCATTAACAATTTAAGCACAAACTAGAGTTCTTCCAGAAAAACCCTCTGGATAAAATTATCTCCTTCCTTCATGCTTCCCTCTACAACCATATTTAGTCCTCCCCCTCATCTCTACTTTGTTTGTTTTTTCTTCACCCATGCACCTCCTCTCTCGATCCCAGCTTTCTGACTTTTAGTGCTTGTATTTCTCTCATTCTCCCCCTGTTTTCTTTTCTTCCTACCTCTAGAATGATCTAACCTCTCTGGCACAATTTGACCTTCATTTTCGTGGTGTCGTTAAGCCCTTATGAAACAAACAAACTAGCAAACAAACTAGAGAACAATTGTTAGTTTTTTACCCAGAATTGCTTCGTATTTTTTAAATGCAAATTCTTATAGCTGTCTATACTTTCAAAACTTTAAGATTGTAATTGTCAACAATTAGTATAAAATCAAATCTATCTCTATTTGCAGCTCATTAGCAAAAAGATATTTCACTAACTTATGAGCCCTATGAAGGTGGCTGTCATTAAGTTAGTTGAGTGGCACCTTCTGAGGTGGCTTGTGATTAAATTAGTTGAATGGCACCTTCTGTTATTTCTCATTGAAGAGAATGAGTCATTGTTAGTTGCTGATGTTGAACGTTCTGTGACGGCAGATGAATCATACAAGACGGTTTAAGCTCCTGTGACTGTTTTCTTTCCTGCTTGTGAAAAAAAAAAAGATTACATAAAAGAAGAGTATCCCGGCAAATAAAATGGATCGGGTAAAGGGAGTGAATTTGATACCCTAACTTGAGTAACACTCAGGTGGATAATGTGGGTGAAACAAATGTGACTTATGAACATGAGAATGAAGTTTGTTTTTATTGCAATAGATTTAATTTTTTGGGTAGAAAAACACAAGAAAATAAGTTCTGTATCATCGAAGATCCAAAACGGTCTATTTTGGAATTATCAGGGTTTAAATTTAAACAACTTGATGCAGTTAGAGAACAAATTAAATTGTGTTGAAGGAAAGTTAAAATGGCTGCCATCATAGGCATATGTAAAAGAATTTAGTTGGAGAGACAAAACATGATTGGGGGAGGGGGCAAAATGCAAACATCTTTTTGATTATACATAAAGTAAAATACAAAAAAGCGATTTGCAAATCTTGGGGGAAAGTGCACTCTTTGGCCCTATGTCTGCTACCTTGCTCTGTTTAGATAAATTGCTGTTTTGATGTTACACACGATTCCTCTTGTTTTACAAAGTCCCAGATACATCTCCAACATGCTTCAAATTCAAACTGGTTCTAAACAGCTTCGATCTGCATCTACATCAGCACCCAGATTTATTGAACTCCGTACTCAACATACAACATTTGCCGATAGATCATTTTCATGTTATGCTTCTCGCACCTGGAACCTCCTGCCTGACCACATCAAGCTTGCCAATTCCTTTGCTATATTCAAAAAACTGTTAAAACACCATCTTTTTCAAGTTGCCTACCATCGCTAACTGTTTTTTTTTCTTTTTTTCTTATGAAGTTGTGCTTAATTACTTGTAAGCGCCTTAGTACAAAACTGTTTTGGTGTTTGGCGCTATATAAATGTGACTAATTGATTGATTGATTGAAGAAGCATCAGCCCTTTCTGTACACGTGTAGAAAAGAGCTAAGAAGAATGAAATTTTATTATTATATTAATGTTATTATTCATAATTTTTTGAAATATTTTTAGTATTATTATTATTATTTGTAGTAGTAGTAGTAGTAGTAGTAGTAGTAGTAGCTGCTACTACTACTACTACTACTACTACTACTATTAGTATTAGTAGTAGTATTATTATTAGTAGTAGTATATTATTATTAGTATTATCCGAATTGTTTATAACCTTGATAGATCTGTGTGATTTTTTTTGACTGAAACAAATAATGATCTTTTCTTCAGCAGGAACCATCGCAAGGATGTATCGTGACACTCGTAAAAACGATCAAAGCAAACCACACATAAAACGACCAATGAATGCGTTCATGGTGTGGGCCAAGGAGGAGCGGAGGAAGATCCTCGCAAGGCACCCAGATATGCACAACTCAAACATTAGTAAAATATTAGGTGAGTCCATCAAATGATCGATAAATCGATCAATAGGGTAGCAAGGAACAGTATGAGCTTTAAATGTACTAAAAACCATGAGTTCATCGAATGATCGATGAATCGATCAATATGGTAGCAAGAAACAGCATAAGCTTTAAATGTACTAAAAACCATGAGTCTATCGAATGATTGATGAATCGATCAATATGGTAGCGAGGAACAGCATGAGCTTTAAATGTACTAAAAACTATGAGTCCATCAAATGATCGATGAATCGATCAATAGGGTAGCAAGGAACAGTATGAGCTTTAAATGTACTAAAACCATGAGTCCATCGATTGATTGATGAATCGATCAATATGGTAGCAGAAACAGCTGTAAAACGTTAAATGTACTAAAAACCATGAGTCTATCGAATGATTGATGAATCGATCAATATGGTAGCGAGGAACAGCATGAGCTTTAAATGTACTAAAAACTATGAGTCCATCAAATGATCGATGAATCGATCAATAGGGTAGCAAGGAACAGTATGAGCTTTAAATGTACTAAAAACCATGAGTTCATCGAATGATCGATGAATCGATCAATATGGTAACAGCATGAGCTTTAAATGTACTAAAACCATGAGTCCATCGAATGATTGATGAATCGATCAATATGGTAGGTAGCAACAGCATGAGCTTTAAAAGGTTTAAATGTACTAAAAACCATGAGTCCATCGAATGATCGATGAATCGATCAATATGGAAGCAAGGAACAGCGTGAGCTTTAAAAGGTTTAAATGTACTAAAAACCATGAGTCCATCTATTGATTGATGAATCGATCAATAGGGTAGCGAGGAACAGTATGAGCTGTAAAACGTTTAAATGTACAAAAAACCATGAGTCCATCGAATGATTGATCAATCGATCAATAGGGTGAGGAACAGTATGAGCTTTAAAATTTGAATGTACAAAAAACCATGAGTCCATCGAATGATTGATGAATCGATCAATATGGTAGCGAGGAACAGCATGAGCTTTAAATGTACTAAAAACCATGAGTCCATCGAATGATCGATGAATCGATCAATATGGTAGCGAGGAACAGCATGAGCTTTAAATGTATTAAAAACCATGAGTCCATCGAATGATTGATGAATCGATCAATATGGTAGGTAGAAACAGCATGAGCTTTAAAAGGTTTAAATGTACTAAAAACCATGAGTCCATCGAATGATCGATGAATCGATCAATATGGTAGCAAGGAACAGCGTGAGCTTTAAAAGGTTTAAATGTACTAAAAACCATGAGTCCATCGATTGATTGATGAATCGATCAATAGGGTAGCGAGGAACAGTATGAGCTGTAAAACGTTTAAATGTACAAAAAACCATGAGTCCATCGAATGATTGATCAATCGATCAATAGGGTAGCGAGGAACAGTATGAGCTTTAAAACGTTTGAATGTACAAAAAACCATGAGTCCATCGAATGATTGATGAATCGATCAATATGGTAGCGAGGAACAGCATGAGCTTTAAATGTACTAAAAACTATGAGTCTATCGAATGATTGATGAATCGATCAATAGGGTAGCGAGGAACAGCATGAGCTTTAAAAGGTGTAAATGTACTAAAAACTATGAAAACAGCAAAACATCACATCAAAATCTCTTACAAATTGACCATTTTACACATGACTTGCCTTTCTCCTTAAAAAAATTGTTACAGCAAATCATAACCACAAACTTAATGTAGCAAATAATGAGACCTTTATTTTAATTAAATAACCACTGAACCATGCAGTAAGGACTTTTCCATTCACTTAACACCAACGTCCACAACAACCTAGGACCAACAAGAGAACTAGTACAATGGAGCCATTCATAAGGGAAATTTGATCCTAATTGTGGTTTTCAGAATAAAGAAAATAAAGAGGAAAAGTCTGACCCGACCTGCTGATGTATCAGGTCGGGTCAGATCAGGTCGGGTCAGACTGTTTCAAATTTTAAGGAGCAGAACAACTAATGAGCATTTTAAAACTTAGATTCCTAATTACCATATATTAAGCAATGTTTTTTGACCTCAGAATGGAACAAATAAGAAAATTGTTCATGTTAGCGTACTGTTTTTTGGTCCTAACCCCAATATTTTGAATGGGAGAAGTTGGCTATATTAAAGAGGAGAATTATATTAAAGAATTTTAGCTGTATTCCTGTTCATGCATCATCAGCTTTGTACATGCGGAATAATTTTCAAAGGTTTATTTGTCCTAACTTTAAAACTACAAGTGTTAAATCTCTACCTGTCCAGATACCTATAAATCAGTGGATTGATAATTTGATTAGCCATATCTTCTAAACTGTTTTCAAAATTCAAAGAATGATCTAATCAGAATATATTTCAGATTGAGCTTAGAGCGGCTTGCAAAGAAAGTATTTAAAGAAATTGACTGAGTCATTGCTTTTTGATAACGAGTTGACTTCCTCTTTACAGGCTCAAAATGGAAAACAATGACGCACGCAGAGAAGCAGCCATACTACGAGGAACAAGCACGCCTGAGTAAGCTTCACCTGGAGAAATACCCGGACTACAAGTACCGCCCACGGCCAAAACGCACGTGCATCATCGATGGAAAGAAGCTCAAGGTGGGAGAATACAAAGCGTTGATGAAACAGAAGAGGCAGGAGGTCCGCCATGTTTATTATACACAAGATGGAGAGCCGATTTTAAGGGCGCCGTCACTGACCAGCGCTCAAGCACCCTCGTTTCCGATGGTCAGCACTGGGTTTGCATTGAGTCCCGCTGCGGCTGCAGCTGCGATGGCGCTTACGAAGCGCATACCACCACCACCATAGCAAACAAGGAGAGCATATCGGCCTCTATGGATTAGGAGAATAATCTTAGTAATGAAAGATGGTTCTTTTGTAAAGTATGAGGAAAAAAATACGAGTTGGTCCTAGACCAAAAGTGGGGGAACCGTAATGGTGAACCGTGGTGAACCATATGGTAAACCGTTAATAGATGGCGCCTTTGTTCATCTTTATTTGATGTGGGTCGTGCAACTGCTTGTGTTTGTAAAGGTTAGGTTTATATAACTGGATGTCAGATTACCGTCTGTACTGCAGTTTGTAAACATTTGAGCATGACTGTTTGATATGTAGTTGTTTGTGTGGTATTACCCAGAATGCAATGTTCTATTTGTTGAAAAGTTTAGCATCAGGTAAGATGCTGCTGGCTCTATGGTATGATAATCATTACACCGTGCGGTGATTGGTCGACAAATTATGCTGATGTCGTGGAGGGATGTTACTAACTAGTAGACTTGATATCTCACATTAAAAACTACTAATGTGAGATTTGGCCTATTACTGGTTAAACAAGTTTATTTTGGGTTAGTCGGTCTTAACAATGAATCCTTAATTTCCATTCAAAGGGAGATGAATCAATCATTTTTCAAGGTGTACATAATGGATTGTGAGCTTTGTTGTATTTTGGACCAAAGATTAAGTTTAAGGCCACAAATTTCCTGTTTAATCCTAGTCACAGTAACTGAGCAGCGCACCAGGTTCGAGTCTCTCCGAGACTACTACATTATAATTTTTCTGCTGCAGTTTTCAGGGGTCATTTGACTAAAAACATTTTTGGTGTTTTATCATTTTTTCTTCCTTTCTAAAAATTCTAGATTAGCATCATTGGAAAGGAAATTTGATAAAGAATCTAAATATGTAACACAAATCTCTGTTTTTAATATTGACAAGAAGTTATACTTGTTCAAAGATTTACCATTTGTTGACCAAATTTAGCCAAAAATTGCTTAATTTGCATATTTTTGTCCAATTTTTCCTAATTTGGCTTTCATTACTCAAAAGATAAATATCTTAGCTTCCATTTCAACGAAACTTGTAATGAAAGAAAATGAAAGGAAAGTTGTCAAAAATGCATATGAAAAAAGTTACGAAAATTGGGCTCGCATTTTTCAAAGCCCTGGTAGAGTAAGGCTTAAAGGGGCACTCAGCTGTATTTTAAAGGGGCACTCAGCTGTATATTTGCCCTGTTTAGACGCTGACTAATCCTAGTAACAATAACTTAATTTGTTTCCATTACAAAGAACATATGTATTCCTCCCAAAAGAACAAATTATGATAATTTCTCGAAAATAGATGTAGAAAAAATCTTGTGTGAAAGGTTCTCAAGTTGTCTCCTAGGTTTCTGCAATTTTAATCAAAGCACATAATGCCAGAGTTAGCCTTCTTGGTGGAAATTGTTTCACAATGTTTGCAGGGGAAAAATATTTTTCCCATCTATGAAAGATAAGCGGTTGGCTTTTTCATAAAAATAAGGAATTACTCTCAGAATTGTTAAACATACTTTACATGATGAATAACTTTGGCTATTAATTTTCAGTTAAATGAATCCAAACTCACCAGTGTTTATAACTCACTGATGAAAACATCCTTCTAAAAGTCCAAATGAATCCTCAGCCCCACATTACACGCATGACTTGGCCCTGCAGCAACCAAATCCACAATACCTGGCTCTTCACGAAATGTTCCATTGTGTGCATATGGATGATTGGGAGTGTAATTACTGTTGCGTAAAATCACTGAACTATCTGTGGTGGGTTTCTTAATTGCTTCTAGCAGAGTCTAAAAGTCATACCTGCCGAAATAGAGGTTTTTGCGGGTGAAAATACTAAATATTTGTAGCGAGGATTGGGTGTAATGAACAGTTTTTATTGGACTTAAAATAATTGTAATTCAGGAAATTTCTGGCCTCATTTAATAGAAGTAAAAGCTGTTTTTGTAAGGTGTTTTTTCCTCTAAAACAAAGGTAGCAAAGTAAACATATTATTTTGATGTGCTGATAGTATACATATAAATTCCACCTTTTTTTTTTTTTTGACAAGGACCAAATTTTACTTGATAAATTATTTTTGGTTGCATTTTTATTTTTATCTTTGATCCAAATTTTTTAAGAGGAAATTCAGGTATGGTGTCGAGTTGTTTCTATGTCTGCATCTGTGCAAACAGAAAAATGAGCGCTACTGTAAAATGTCTTATAAGCTTTGAAATCCCAACATTCATGGAACAGCAAAATGAGCTGTGCTACTTTAAAGCATCTTATAGGCTTTAAAATTCTAACATTCATCAAACAGTAAAATGAGCTGTGCTACTTTAAAACATCTTATAAGCTTTGAAATCCCAACATTAATTAAAATTGCTGAAAAAGTTACTGTTTTATAGCTTTTTTGAGTGGAAATTTTGGACAAAATTGATGGACAACAAAAGGAGTGAAAGAACAAAAGAAACATGAATAGCGGAAAAAGGGGCAAACAATAATGTGCTGAAGACTTCCAATTTTCATTTCAGAATGGAATGAAAAGTAGGTGATTTTTGAAGAATAAGAAGGAACGTACTTTTACCCTTATGTAATTTTAAGTAATTTTGTAATGCAGAATAAAGAAGGAAGGAATTTGCTACTGTTTTATCCTGTTCTCACTCTCAGTTGAAGAGTTTAGGAAAAAATTAACATCTCATCCATTTTGTAACAACATTAGAGCCAGTATGCTCATAGAAGTCAAAACACCACATTTGAATTTGGTTGTGATGGGCAATGGTTTGGCTTAACTGCACAATTTGACCTTCGTTGTCGTGGTGCCGTTAAGTCCTCTTCAAACAACATTAACTGCAAAAAAGGATCCAAGTTGTAATATTACGCTTTCATAAGGCACAATGGGTTTTGTTGAGCTTGTGCAATAATCAGTTTGGTTTTTGATGACAACACAATAAGAATCAGTGAACTTTTTATTTTGCACAAAGCAAGGACTGCTTAACTGTCGCTTGGTTCACGACAAAAGCAATTAGTCATTGTATTCTGATGGAAATAAGCAGCTTTTGAACATCATCAAATTTTGAGAACTGCATTATTTTTTTCAATTAAATTCATAGAGAAATGATCTTTCCACCTTCATACAATTTTTGGGCATGACTCGACTATTACTGACGTGATGCTAGTGGCAATTGATTTGGAAGGTTTTTTCCACTGATGAAAATTAGCAGCTTTTTGTGTCTGTGGGTGAATATCTATTCTCCTTGATTACAATACTGAAACCGGTTTAGATCATTGGTTTTTGGTTGAATGTTTAAAACCCCATTTGTTTTAGAAATTCACAAAGGTAAACAAACTGTCTACCTGCTTATACTATATTTTAGCTTGAATTCATTGGTATTTGAGAATGCTAAAGGTGGATAACGTGTCCCAGTAAACTTATCAAACCTGGGTTCTTTTTAACCTTATTTTGCTTGATTATTTTCAAGTAACTATTATTTAGGTTTCTCCCAGAAAACCATATGCTGGATAGTCATGGAAATATAACCATGGAAACGTGTAGAGAGTGTTGCATTATCTAGCATGTCCTGATTGTTGTTGTTGTGTTCTCCATGTCAAAAAGGTTAAATGTGATAGTTTTCACTTATTTAAAGAGTCATGGAAATTGTAAATGGAAAGTCATGAAAGTTTTGTTTAGAAGTGTCTATATATGATAAATATATGACAGTCAGCTGCAACCTTCCCTGTTGGTTTATGTATTACATATGTGGAACGGACGAATATTAGGGAACCTCAAATATTTGTAATTTGTTCAAATTCAGTAGTTTTATGATGTTTATTTTATTATTCACTTCTTTGTTTGATATTACGAAACTTGTTGGCAATAGCATTTTTTTACGTTGTACCAATGCAATCTTCATTGTTTCATAATTACCGAAACTTGACGAGGTTGGCAAGTAGCATTTTTTCAAACTTGTTTATAGTGTTCGTGGGCGCATACAACTGCAATAATCACATGACAAAGGGCTGATTATGTAAATATGGCCATTTTGACACATGTTTGATCGGTAATTTTTTTCAGTTCTTTCCCAACTCCAGATTACACCTCTCCCTCTCCATCTTATTTTCCGATCTTTTCAAGTACAATCCTACCTCCAACATCATCACCTTTCTCCGCAACAGCAATTTATTCCACCTGATCTAAACCTCCCTTTCCTTTTCTGCCTTACCTTCCCACCTTCCTTTTATTACCTTAAATTCTTTCCCTTATCCACCTTCTCTCCCTCCTTCCCTCTATCCCACCTCTCTTTCCTCTCTGTCCTAACTCAAGCACCTTAGTTTTAACACCCTCTTGGCACATTTGACTCCGACTGTCTTGGTGCCATTAAACATCACCAAACCAAACCAAGCTCTCCCAACCAGCAGATATCCATGATCAATGAAAGTTTACGAGTGTGGTGTTGTATATCTCTCGCATATTTTGCACGACCGCATTTTATTTGGACAAAGGAGTTTTGTTGATCTTGGCTTTGTTTCCTGTTATGTAGTTGTCAATCCTGTGTATAGGTGTAAATAGTTGCTTTCATGCTAGAAAAAAAAAAAAAAAAAACACTCGAGCATTTTATTTTTTGTACTATCTTGCTTATTATTTTACTGGGACAAGAGTCATTGTAATGACTTGAAGATGCAGCTAACCTTTAGCATTAATTTTTGCTTTTCTATATTTTTCCTTTTTTTATATTTTTCCTCTTTTTTTGTATTTAGATGAATGTAGAGTATATAATCAAATCGAAAACTTCCTTTTAGAATTGGTATTAAAAGGCCTATGGATGTAAAGCCAAAAAATAGCTTTTAAATTTAGGAAAAAGAGATTGCGGATTTTGGAAATAGTTTTAGTTTATCAATCATGGCGGTTTAAAGTCGGATAAATTTTCAATATATGTGATGTGGGGAAAGGGCAGACACAGCTGATTTAAAAAAATGTAATTCTTTAGATTTTATCTTGTTTATGATAGTCATTGAAAATGGTGGTAATTTTTATTAGGGGATGGTAAGGACCCTATGGTCAGAATTCTAATCAATCCTTCAAAGAATTATGACATGCATTACTAGAGCTGCATACAATTTTGCATACCAGGGCCTAGAAGTTGTAAAATGGACCCTTTGCAACCAATTTTGATTATTTTTGATGCTATTTCCATGGTTTTTAACAGATTTGAAAGCAATTTAATGCTGACTTTACACTTCCATAGACCTTTAACCCAAATACATTTGCACTTGCGTAATTAACGACATGGAGGATACACCCTATAGATATCACCTTGACAGTCGTGTACATTAGTACTCGTGACTTTGATTGATAACAGAACATATACCTAGATGTCAAGATACTAGATACATATCTAAGCTTGAGTGCATACTAATTTGTAAATTTCACCTTTTTCAATTTATATTTGTTTTGTAGCCCCTTCCTTGAATGACGTTTGTGTTGTTGGTATCCCAAGTTTAAGTTTTGAAACTTTGCTTGCCCTTCTCCTGGACAATTTTAATAACTTTTGTAAATTTAATGAAAAAGTGAATGAATCAGTTTGATGTTCGTAAAAATGTGAGAAGTCATTTTATGTAGTGATTTATGGTGCTGTGTCATTGATGTTAAGAAAATGGTAACATGACCTGCCTCGTCGCAGGACGGGTTGGTTATTGGTCGTTGCCATAGTGAATCAAGTTTTCCTCGTAAGAGGCGTAAGATCTTTAAGAACCAACATGAACTCTAACAATTTGTCAAGATAGACCCGATGTTTCTTTACAGTATTATTATTATTGCTATTGTTATCAAACATTTAATAAAGCGACCATTATTGGTCCAATATTAGTATGCCAACCCAACATTGTACCAATGTTGCCAACCTTTGACCAATGGACGGTCAATGTATTGTGCTACCTGTCATAACGTAGATTTCTCAGAAGGTTCACCTAGATTAGGGCAAATGCATAGTGGCCAGATGCCTAAATGTGGCTCATTGATATCAAAGATCAAAATTGGGTTATCATCCTAATAATTCTGCTTAATTAGTATCAGTATGCTTAATTAGTATCAGTATGCTTAATTAGTATCAGTATGCTTAATTAGTATCAGTATGCTTAATTAGTATCAGTGTGCTTATTTTCATTTTATAAAGGAACTGGAAATTTCTAGTGCGATGTGCAAATGCACCCCAAATATGATTTTGTAGAAAAGCTCTTTTTTATCTGCACAGGGTAGTCTTGGCTCCCAACACTCTTGTGCCATCAGTATCCATTGTCTTAAAGGATAAGTTCAGTGGTCAAGCATGTCCATCTTATATGAAAGAGTTACCTCAAAAGAAACAAAATAGTGAAGAAAGCACTCAAAAATCATATTTCGTTAAGGAGATATCTAAGTTTAAAGTTTTTTAACATTTGTGCAGAAACGACTGAAATCAGACTAGTTGTGATGTCATAGCCTCAGAAACCATAGTCTTTATGTATTCTATCATAATTTGCCCTGTGATTTTGTGGTTTAACAACCATTGGATATGTCAGGAAAGTAGTAAAGCATAATTTAGTAGGATTAATTATAATTTATCTCCTGAAGAAAATTTGAGGGAAAATAATTGAAATAAGAAGAAAGGCAATATATTTTCTTTAAAATAAATTAACAATTGTTAAGAATGTGAGGAAAAGGGCACCAACCTTCCACTGTAAATTTACTACACCAGTCATTTCTGCAAAGATAAGACAAGAGCTTTGAACTTTAATATCTCCTTAACGGAATAAGATTTTTGAATGCTTTTTTCACCATTTTGTTTCTTTTGAAGCCCTCTTTCATATAAGATGGACATGCTTGACCCCTGAACTAATCCTTTAATATCTCCTTAATGGAATAAGATTTTTGAACGTTTTTTCACCATTTTGTTTCTTTTAAAGTCCTCTTTCATATGAGATAAACTTGCTTGACCACTGAACAAATCCTTTAACTAATCCTTAAACGGAATAAGATTTTTGAATGCTTTTTTCACCATTTTGTTTCTTTTGAAGCCCTCTTTCATATAAGATGGACATGCTTGACCCCTGAACTAATCCTTTAATATCTCCTTAACGGAATAAGATTTTTAAACGTTTTTTCACCATTTTGTTTCTTTTAAAGTCCTCTTTCATATGAGATAAACTTGCTTGACCACTGAACTAATCCTTTAATATTTACTTAACGGAATAGGATTTTTGAATGCTTTCTTCACCATTTTGTTTTTTTTAAAGTCCTCTTTTATATAAGATGGACATGCTTGACCACTGAACTATTCCTTTGATATCTCCTTAACGGAATAAGATTTTTGAATGCATTCTTCACCATTTTATTTCTTTTAAAGTCCTCTTTTATAATTTGAGATAAACTTGCTTGACCACTGAACTAATCCTTTAATATCTCCTTAACTTAGAAAGATTTTTGAACGCTTTCTTCACCTTTTTGTTTCTTTTAAGGCACTCATTCATATAAGATAAACATGCTTGACCACTGAACTAATCCTTTAAAGAAGAAGTTTCTGGACAAGGAGATGAAGCAGCCTTCTCTCACATCCGACTAATATCTTGTTCTGTTTGTTGAGCCCTTTGCGACAAAAACAAAATATGTTGCAGATGTGTTTAGGAATGAATTGTCCAGGTTCTAATTTGTAAATAGGCATACGCAGAGGCCTCAGAAAAAATGACTTTTATAGAAGAAAAGAAAAAAATTGCGGTAAAAGTTAGAGAAATTCATATAGATGTAACTGTTTGAAGGAATAAGGAAAGGTTCAGTTTGCCATCAAAATGTATTTAATGATAGTTCTTGATTTTTCTTTTTTGTCATACTTTTTTAAAGTTGTGAGGGGGAGGGGAAGGGGGTGTTAGCCAGGTTGGCTACTTCATGGCTGAAACTGTTTTTCTCAGGCAAAGTGCAAAATTAAGAACGTCAAACCAGCAGTGCCAACTGCATTTTCTGCGCAAATGTTTTTTTCTGACCCTGGCAATGAAACGGTCATCTGTTTTATAAATAAAAGTATATTAATAATCAAACCATGTAACCTTTTTTATATTTTTTATCAAAAGTGGTTATATGCCAACTTTTTACTTTTGTATATATAGTGAGACAGCCACAACTCTGTCAATTTTATTCGACAATTCTACTAATTTTTTCCCTGATTCAGAAAGGACGAAACATTTGTTTTTGTACAAAGTTGGACACAAATGCCATTCTCAGGGGAAAACCCAGGATTTGATACAAATTCTTGTAAATTATTTGACCAAAAACGGCACCTTTTCAAAATCATGCAGTATATCATGTTTGTCGACCCTATTCTTTTGTATACTTTCCTTCTTAAACAACGATGACCGTCGAAATGTTTTCTGTCGGTGCAGAGTGAATCATGTATTTTTTTTTTATATATTGCAAAATTGTATTGAAAAATATTTTGCAAGGATAGCTATTAATAAGCTATACATATTTTCACTTTAACCTGTGCAAAGGAGTAGTATGGAATATTTATAAACATGTTGGAACACATGGGTATAAGGCTAGCTTCATGGTGTGTTTGGTCTGATTCATAGAACTTAGTGGAACACAGCAGAACACATTGTTATATAATCTGACTCGGGAACAAAAGGATGTAGTTACTTTGATGATCTTTAGTTTATTAAAGCTTCAATTTGTATTTGAACTGATTCTTAGAACACAGCAGAACACATTGGTATATAGCAGAACACATTGGTATATAATCTGACTCGGGAGTAAAGGAATGTAGTTGCTTTGATCTTCTTCAGTTTGTTAAGCTTCAATTTGTATTTGAACTGATTCTTAGAACACAGCAGAACACAGCAGAACACATCAGAACACATTGGTATATAATCTGACTCAGGAGTAAAGAAATGTAGTTGCTTCGATCTTCTTCAGTTTGTTAAGCTTCAATTTGTATTTGAACTGATTCTTAGAACACAGCAGAACACAGCAGAACACATCAGAACACATTGGTATATAATCTGACTCAGGAGTAAAGAAATGTAGTTGCTTCGATCTTCTTCAGTTTGTTAAGCTTCAATTTGTATTTGAACTGATTCTTAGAACACAGTGGAACACCGCAGAACACATTCGTAAGTAATCTGCGTGAGTTTTGAACAGTTGTGATCGCTTCGTCTCTGTTGAGCTTGATGCTGTGTTAGTACTGATTCGTAGAACACAGTGGAACACAGCAGAAGACATGGGTATATAACCTTAATGAGTTTGAACAGTGCACAGCATAACACAAGTATGTAACTATGACCTGAGAGAGTTTGAAGAGTTGTAATTTCTTTAATTGTCTCTGTGGAGCTTAAGCTGTGTTAGTACTGATTCATAGAACACAGTGGAACACCGCAGAATTCATTCGTAAATAATCTGCGTGAGTTTGAACAGTTGTAATCGCTTCGTCTCTGTTGAGCTTGATGCTGTGTTAGTACTGATTCGTAGAACACAGTGGAACACAGCAGAAGACATGGGTATATAACCTTAATGAGTTTGAACAGTGCACAGCATAACACAAGTATGTAACTATGACCTGAGAGAGTTTGAAGAGTTGTAATTTCTTTAATTGTCTCTGTGGAGCTTAAGCTGTGTTAGTACTGATTCATAGAACACAGTGGAACACAACAGAACACATGGTTATATAACCTGAATGAGTGTGAACAGTTGTAATCGCTTTGTCTTTGTTGAGCTTGATGCTGTGTTAGTACTGATTCGTAGAACACATGGAACACAGCAGAACACATGGTTATATAACCTGAGTTGAGTTTGAACACTTATAATTGCTTTAATTGTCTCTGTTGAGCTTGATGCTGTGTTAGTACTGATTCATAGAACACAGTGGAACACAACAAAACACATGGTTATATAATCTAAATGAGATTGAACAGTTGTAATTGCTTTGTCTCTGTTGAGCTTGATGCTGTGTTTGTACTGATTCGTAGAACACAGCAGAATACATGCTGGTATATAACCTGAGTGAGTTTGAACAGTTGTAATTGCTTTAATTGACTCTGTTGAGCATGATGCTGTGTTAGTACTGTTTCGTAGAACACAGCAGAACACATTGGTAGAAAAATAACATATTGAATTTAAAAGCTATTATTGATAATGATTTATCTTTTTTAAACTTCAATTTGTATTTGAACCGATTTATAGAACACATTGGAACACATCTGAACACAACAGAAATAGAATATAGTGAATTTGAAAGGCTGTATACTTGTTTATCTTTGTTAAGCCTGATGTTGTGTTGATCTGTTTAAAAAAACACAGTGGAACACATCAGAACACTTTCACTGCCATCAATTCCAGTGAGTTAAAGATGAGGTGTAGTTTTTGCCGTGATCATGACCTTAATTTATGACCCTAATTCATGACCTGAATTTAATTTATAAGACCACATTAGTTACATTAACAACACAAGAAGGAATGCTCTAGCACACCAGAGAATACTTCTTTTTTTTAAAAACCAGATTCTGTGATTGTACAGGGCTGTGTAATTTGCATGTTTTAAATAAGAGTCAAAGAGTGATTTTGTGATATGTCTAGGATGGCTTTTATTATATGGAGTCAATTTGCGTTTAATGCAAGCGCTTTATTAGCTTTTGGTTTAAATATCAGTCTCCTGTGTTGCAGCTTAACTGAAATAACGTTGGTGTACAAGAGATGATTTAAAATTAATACCTTTGATTGTACCCTGCGTATGCATTGTATTTCATATTTTGTGTACGATACTCCCAGTTAGAATTTCTATTTATTCGAGTATTCGGTCATCCAGGCGTTTTCAACATCCGGGACTCTTTGTCGGTGAAAACGTGCTACGATTTGTGCACAAGTGAACACCACGCTTACTCTTTGTACACACGACACATATATTTCAAACTTGAAAATAATCTTTTCTACGATATTTCCTCCACTTTTGCAACAATTTCCTGCAAAAGTACCAAAGCGAACGTAGAGATTTAGGCCTCTAAAGGTGACCGATTTCACACTGGCTGTAATGGTAAAATGCTCTTGTTTTCACCGACAAACTGATTGTTCAGATTTACGCATGTTATTATAACGTCATCCCGAATACTTGAATAAAATGTATGATTACACTGCTATAAACATTGATTGGTTTCATTATGTAATATGTGGTATTGATATTTGCAAATTTTTAGTAAATATACTGAGTGTTCTTAATTTTTAAGTCAAGATTTGATGAAAGAAAAAAAAATGTAAATGAGAGAGTGTAAATGAGCATGTTAAGCTTCCATTGTGTATTGGTGTATAAAGATAAGGATGTCAGTTTGTGACCTTTGACCTTTGTTTCCCGTGGATTGATGCTACGTGTGTTTATGTGCTTTGTGGTACGTGCCAATAGATGTAGGTATAAAGTTTTACAGCAATCAAGTCGTCATGGAGACAAGAGTAGGTCAGAGCGAGGGTGTTGTTTGTGTTTATGTCATATTGATATCACATCTGTATATACTTAAACATAGAAAGAATTGTCTACGGTAACTGCGTAAATAATTATGAAAACTAACAAATTGTATGGATAAGATGAGGGGAAAATCGGGACTGAAAATTGATGTTTGAAATGATTGGTATTCTAAGCATTTTGTAGATATCGTTTGGTGAATCATGTGACTTGTGACTGATACCACTACCGCAATATTTCAAAAGATTCCTGATTAGTGGGAATGAGGGATAAAATAAGAGTTTGAAAATAAAATAGGCAAATCAAGAAATGAATCTGAAAATTACACAAAAACACATTTCCTTTTTGTTACTTGTTGAATTAGAATATCATTGGCATTCTAGTAGTAAGTTTCTCTGCTTTTGGCAAGCATTACAGTGTACTACTACTACAATTTGTCTATATCCCACGACAAATGTGTTACCCTTCAGCAATACATGTTAATGTCTTACCCACCGGTAGTACATGCTATAGTATTGCCCTCTGGCAGTACATGTAAGTGTATTGCCCTCTGTTAGTACATGTCAGTTTATTGTGTGGTGGCAGTACATATTAGTGTATTGCCGCCCCCTGGAAGTGCATGTTAGTTTATGGCCCATTTGACAAGCATTATATTGCACTACTACTGCAATTTATCACCCAAGAAAAATGTATTTCCCTTTGGCAGTACATGTTTATGTATTTCCCTTTGGCAGTACATGTTTATGTATTGTCCCGGCAGTACATTTTATGTATTGCCAATACATTTGAGTGTATTGCCCTTGTTAAAAACATAATAATGCACTGCACTACTAATGCTATTTATGTGACTCGCGAGTGAATGTATTTTCCTCTGGCAGTACATGCTTATGTATTAATGCCAAAGATGATTGATTTCCTCTCAGGGAGGAGAGAGTTATATTATAAATGGCAGAATGGAAATTATCACAATTATTCTGTTAAAAATGGGCTACAATATATTATGTAATTATAGTCCCAAAACCACATAATTATTCTATTGAAAATGGGCTAAAATGTATTCTGCAAATTTTGTCTCCTAACCACCCTGAGAAATAAAAGATCTTGAAAGACAGACAATCATATGATGACCTGTAGGTGAGGAATAGTGAAACGGTGAATGGCACATTGATTATGGACTTGTGTAAGTTCTTGTATAGGTTAACCAGAAAGGTGTCACCTATCTGTAGCATAGAAGAAATCAACCTACCTCAATAGATATCAGGTGACTCGTCATGTGATTTGCAAGCCATCTTTTATTTCTCAAGTGATTTGGAATGCGATGGTGCAATTTTGAATTACTGTTAACAATTTTTTTATAAATTGGTATAAACTTAACAATTTGATATAAGTTGTTATTCCAACAAGCAGGGCGGACTGGAAAAATCTACAGGAGCAACCAGCACTCATATGGACTACTAGTCAGCTAGTAGAAGGAACAATTGTATGATTAGTTATGGCAGTATGGGCAAACATCAAAGTTGGGACCGGTGCCTCCGGGGCCTCGGCCCAAAGGCACACCGGTCCAGGACCAGTGGACCTATATGCCAGTCTGTCCCTGCCAACAAGTAACTTTTGAGTAGAATCTTACATACCACCTTCAAGCCAGAAATGCATGCCTAAAATAAATGAGTTATGACCCTCTAACTGATGGTAGGACAGTCACACCCTACCTGGTTCTCTAAACACTTCTCGAAAAGAGTAGGGTGAAAACCCGGTGTTCATCCACTTCCGTCCCAGTCGCACGAGACTGGCATCTGCTATGCAGGCTATAGCTTGGCGACTATGCTCCATATAGGAGTCTTGCCGAGTTCCCGTAAGGGGGATCATGTACAAACAAACAAACTTAAAATGGATATTTTTAAGTTGAGATTTTAATAAAAACTTATCAAAATTTGAGTTTTTCATTCAATTTCAGGGAATCTAAATTGCAATTTAAGGATTATTTGATTGAATTCTGTAGTTTTGTTGTGACAGAACGTGGCCATATATTCTAATTTTTGTTTTGGAAGATTGATAGATAGGTGGGGGTACAGTAATAATAGAGTCTCATTGCCAGCATCGTTTAACATTGAATACGATAAGGATCAAAATATGTGCAAAACAGAATGCCACAACATTTCTTTTTAGTGCTCGTATTAGCCAGACAAGTCGCGTATGATTACTCTGTACTTACGTCGGTGCTCAAGGCAATTTATATATTAAAAGCTTTTTATTTGAGTATACGCAAACACATGTTTTAGATTGCCTTGCAATGTTTAGGGGAAAATGACTAAATTCTCTTGCGGATGTATATAATAGTGAAGGTCCGTTGGATTAAACAATCGCATGACTAACAATTCAGTTTAGGTAACGCTCACAGTTAACATTGTTATCATTATCAATTTATACAAATTCATCTTTGATGTCCTAAGCTTATCATTATTTGATTATTTTGTGAAATGCGGACCAAAATGGCTAGATTTTCTAGCTTTGATGTCATATCTTTTGTTTTTCAGAGCTGCTTTAGGGTATTTGGGAATGTTAAACCATATTACTCAGCTTTTTGCTTGTTGAGCTATGTCATGAAATTTGGAGTGAGATCCTTGAAATATGAATATTCATTGGAATAGAGACTTTTTTATTTCGGAACAATATACTGGAATGTTGAACAGTTTTCTGGAATGGTTTTTTCCTGAGATGTTGAACCCTTTTCAGAAATGGTGAGCAATTTTCTGGAATGGTGAGCAATTTTCTGGAATGGTGAAGGTTTCTTAGGATGATGAAAGATTTCTCCATGGCTTCTTGGAATGATGAAAGATTTCTCGGAATGGTGAACAACTTCCTAGAATGGTGAACAATTTCCTGTAATTATTAGTAATTTAATCTCCGGGAATGATGAACAATTTCCCAGAATGGTGACAATTTTCTAGAATGGTGAAAAAATTTCTGGAATGGTGAACAATTTCCTAGAATTGCAAACAACTTCCTGAAATTCAAAGCAATTTAATTTGTGGAATGTTGAACATTTTTCTGGTAAATATTTTCTTAAAATAGTAATCAATTTCCTGGAAATTTAATCAATTTCCTGGAAATGTAATCAATTTCCTGGAATTGTAAGCAATTGAAATTCCTGGAATGGTAAACAATTTCCTGAGATGGTGTTCAATTTCATGGAATGTTTAACCATTTTCTTGGTTTAAATCTTTTTCTAGAGAGTTGAAAAATTTCTCAGAGTGCTCAACCATTCCCTGGGTTTTTGTACATTCCTCAAGAGTTTTCTGGAATGTGAAACTTTTACTTCAAATATTGAATGAAGGAACAATATTTCTAACAAAAAAAATGCAAATTTTACAAGGTTTGAATATTCAGTGACTTACTTTACAACATAAGCTATTCTCAAGGTGAAATACCTCAGCTGGAAGCTTTGGCATTCAAGATGAAGCCCTTCTTTGGGTGGATTATCGTATACATCAACAAAGCATATCTACAATCAGGGACAAAAGTCTTTACTAGCAATCTAACAACCAATATTATTGTTAACTTATCATCAAAATAAAATGATCTGAATTTTTGTTACTGATATTGTAACAATTTTTAGCGTGATTCAAAGCAAATTACTGATTGTTTGTGAAATTGCTTGATAATTTAGCCTGTTCTTTGTTCTTGGTGCCCCCTTCCCCTTCATTCATTTGTCTGTTACTTTCATGGTCTATGAAGCACATCTGCGTTAATTTTTTTGATCATTAAAAAAGGCTCACAATAGATGTCTGATGTCTTTACAAGAAATGCGTTTGTGTCTTATTTCCGTGTCACTTGTATTTGATGAAAATTTTCAAGTTGAGTGCTAAGGGACTACATCCCCAGTCAGTGCCCCCCACCCCCACCAGTGGTAGCACCAGAAATTTTCCAACTAGGGGTCCAAGTAATCCAACAGGCAGGTCCAAGCTAAATATTGATGGTGCTTTGGAGTTTTGGGCCTTGATGCTAATGTCACCACTGCTCCCATCCCAATCCCCATCTGTTTAAGTAAAATGGAATTTTTATTGAAATGGTAGCAAATATTGGCATAGCATAAAATATTTGGACTGTGGAAAAGCAATTGCAATATGAACAATAAGCTCTTTAAAAACAATGAGAATTTTCTGTTAAAGTGGATTGTTTCACGGCGGATTGTTTCTCGGCGGATTGTTTCTCGGCGGATTGTCTTACGGCGGACTGTTTCTCATTAGTAGTTTTGCTCCTTATTGTTTCAAATAGTCAGACCCGACTTTATATAAGCGAGGGACTGTTTTCTTTTTATTATGAAAACCACAAGTGATTAGGATCAAATTTCCCATACTGTTTCCTGAGTTGGACTGTTTTTATTGTGGTGGACTGTTTCTCATTATTTGCGGCAGACTGTTTGCTGGAACAAATTTTTAAGGAGAGGAGGACTGTGTTTTCGCGGCGGACTTTTTGTGGTGGACTGTTTCGCGGCAGACTCTTTCGTGGCGGCGGCTGTTTCAGGACTGTATTTATGATGTATGGCCCTCTTTTACTTCTCATGCAAATCAATTGTTTATCAATTTTTTTTTTTTTATCACAACATTCAATAATAATGATAAGCACATGGAAAAATTCTTAAATCAATACTGACAATTGAAAGTGGGGAGTCCCTTAATGGGGAGGCAGGTAGCTCAGTCAGCTGAGTGTATGACAGATGCTGGAGGTCCCAGGTTCTAGTCCAGCGGCGATTTAACCAGTGATTTTTCCACAAATATGCAGAATGGTATACGCTGACATCAGCACAGAAGGTTTGTCTTCTGCATCACACTTTCTCCCCACCTGACCTTTGTGAAAAGTGACCAATTGTTGTGTGGAACTCATCGTCCTTCAGAGCGGACATAAATCTGTTGGTCCCGATTGTAGGAGTTCCACCCCCTGCCTGGTCCTCTGAACACTTCTCAAAAATAGCAGGGTTTTAACCCAGTGTTCATCCACTTTCCATCCTAGCAAATTCATCAGGTACACACTGAAAACAAGTCATTGTAACGTAAGGTGTGTTTTCCCTGGCATATGCACCTCCCCCCCCACCTCACCCTCCCCACCTCCCCCTCCCCATCTCCCCCTCCTCCCCCTCCTCCCCCTCCTCCCCTTCCCACCTCCCTCCTCCCCCTCCTCCCCTTCCCACCTCCCCTCCTCCCCCCCCTCCTCCCACCTCCCCACCCCTCCCCACCTCCCCTTCCCACCCCTCCCCACCTCCCTTCCCACCCCCCCCACCCCTATCCCTATCCCCACCTCCACCTCCCCCACCTCCCCCTCCCCCACCTACCCCTATCCCCTCTCCCCACCTCCCCTCCCCACCTTCCCTATCCCCCCCCCCTCTCCCTCCCTACCCCCCTCCCCACCCATGAGGTAAAAGGCAGGGTGTGCAATTGTCCCTAAGTTGCTACAGGCGTCCTTGCCTGCTACTTATTTGTGCCATTCAAATACCACACATGAAGATGAAACTCAGACAATTTTACCAAACTTTGACATTTACATATTCTGATACCACTAGTTTTGGTGTAACGTCTCCTTTAATCCTTCCACCAAGAAAGTGCCACTTCAACAAGAAGCATTGCTTCACTGGTTGTGACGTAATCACGTATAATCATTTAAGTGTTATGCAAATAAACTTTGTTTGTGTGTGTACTCTATAGAGTATCATCGACTAATTTGGGCCGTTAGAGTTACTGTTCATTGTAAACGTCCTAAGGAACATTCCCTATTACAGAGATATTTCCTTAAACGAGTCTGAAATTCCTTTTAAAGCGTTGTAATATAGCGAAGCAATGGAGGCAGAGTATAAATAGACATCGTAAATATGATAGAGGACTATCGCCAGTGCACCACAACTGGTTATCAAGGCCGTGGAATTGACATGTTAAACGTCGTACCTGTGTTGTCCGGTCGTATTATCGTGATAGCATTTGTACTATCATAACCGAATACGCAGGCGACGACCCTGTCATTGTAATTGTTAACTTATGTGTTGATATCCAAGTTATTCCATTCAGGAGTTGATTATGTTTACTGCAAACCGGTGCAGTGGCACATAGTGAATTTAAGATGTAATGAATTGCAGATGCAAGACAAATTTCATAAAGGCCTATGTATTTCCAGTGGCGTAGCTTAAAGGGAGGGAGAGGGAGGGGGGGTGAAATGTCCCCCATGGCCGGAAATGTCAAAAATTGATAAAATTTGCACAATAGATTTCCATTGTGTTGGATTGTTTTGTTAACTATGATGAAAGCGATTGGTTCACTTTTATACCAGTCATATATTTAAAGTCAGCAAATTTCCTCAAAATATCTAGCTTTTTTCCTAAAATTTCCGAAGTATTTCTTCAAAATATCAGACTTTTTCAACTTTTCGACGGTCTTGCTCAAAATATCTGAAGTTTTTCCTAAAAATTTCCGAAGGTTTTCTTCAAAAAAAATTAAAATTTTGTTCAAAATATCCAACTTTTCCAAGAAAATTTCCGGTAATAGGGGAAGGGAGGGGGGAGGAATGCATCCAACTTTCTGGATTGAGGGATCGTAGAACGAAAAAAAAAACTGCTGCTGGTGTAAAAAAATCCAACATTAGTGTCAAAAATCAAAATAAATGTCTATAAAGGATTGACAGATAGAGGTTAAATTGATTCAAAATCCAATTTGAAAAAAAAAAAAAAAAACATGGAGAATGCCTAAAAAGGAAATAATCAAATTCGCTAAAAAGTTGGCCACTTTACAGCTTTTTGAAGATTTTTGGTACAAATTGTTTTTGTTAGGACTATGCTCATCATCATGTGATATATGAACGGGACCTCAGTCCGTCACGGTTGATTTTTAACCAACTGGAGGATTTGATCTACCTTACCCCCAACCAACCTGAAGCTGGAGAAAGCATTATGAACATTTTCAAGAATTATAATTTAAAGGAAACATGTTACTCATAATTCCTCTCATGACTTGAAAACTACACATGCTATTGTACAACTTTTGTATAAACCTTTCAACCAGGGAGCAAAGTAACAGCTCCCTGTTTCAACAGTTCAGAGGCTGCTACATTTGAATAAAGAGCAAAAAGGCACAAAAGGAAAGGCCTAGTACTCCCCGTAGAACCGTCGGACTGATGCCAGCCATGCTAGTAATGCTGCCGTTGGTTATGGCTGCCCTCGTACGGCAATCCCAATGTCAACCCGTACTGTGGGATGTACATAATAACTAGGAAAGGCCATTGCCGCAAAACCCGCACTTAAATTGTAGCAAAACGTACACCCTTTTTTACCTTATGACGACCTATATGCACCTTTACCTTATGAGGGGTGGGGGAGGGGGAGGGTCACCTTCTACCTTATGAGGCGGTGCAATAAACACTCTTTCTTCCCTCACACACTAAAGGATTGGAATGCTTTACCGTCAGACATTGTACATGCACCAAGTCTCAACTGTTTCAAAGCTAAACTTACTAACACTTGTGTGACTAGTTTTTTTACTCATACTTTTTACGCTCGGTTGGCGTTCATGTCCTCTTGAAGCCTGAAGGATTTTTGCCGACTTAACCGATTCAGATTCATATACCTTAGTCGGGGGCGTTGCCACATCTCCGACTACACCTATGAAGCACCTCATCTTAAATAAACTGAATAAGTTGCCTAAATTTAGACAAACAATTTGCAAAGAAATACATAAACATTTAAGTAGATCTGCAATATCACACCCCGTCGTCCGTCAAAGGATCAGGAAAGAGGAAGAAAAGCTCAGGAACTTGAGGAAATTGAAACTTGTGGAATAGTTACGGACCAAACCCTACCTTACACTGTTTACCGCACATCTCTTTCAAGTTCAAGTTTTTCGTATTGAGGTAAGGTATTTTGAGATAAGACGAAT
This sequence comes from Chiridota heheva, assembly GCA_020152595.1. Taxonomy (NCBI): domain Eukaryota; kingdom Metazoa; phylum Echinodermata; class Holothuroidea; order Apodida; family Chiridotidae; genus Chiridota; species Chiridota heheva. The sequence goes on along the minus strand of JAIGNY010000279.1, from coordinate 1,744,135 downwards.
AGTCTTTATAAGCTTAAATAGCATGTTTTTAATGCAGCATTTTTGTAAGTGAATGGGAGAATTAGTGACTGCTGCTCATTGTTTACAATGTTATTGCAAGCCTATCGTTTATCATTAACCAGATGCACGATAAACCAACTTACTGACATAACGCTAGGCCAGTAGCCTAGGCATGATTCTGCTCATGTCACGAATGGCATGGTCACACTGCACTGGCCCACATAACACTGGCCCACATAAAGGAGTAGGCCCAACTATAGAGTAACCCGCAAATATACCCTTTTTTTTTTTTTTTGGAGACGTCGTTGACTATATACGTTTGATGGGGGTTTATACTCGTACAGTGAAGTAAGGGTCATTCCAGTTTTAGTCCGATCCCCCCTATGGACGACATTTTTCGAGGGGTCAGATTTTTGCCTCACCCTATGGACGAAAATTTCCGAGGGTAAAGAATTTCATCAATTTTTTCTCCGAGGGGTAAGATTTTGCTTTACACATTTTCCGAGGGGTAAGAATTTCAGCCATACCTATGGACAACTTTTTCCGAAGGGTACGATTTTTACTTCAAGATACGGACGACATTTTTGAGGGGTGACAAACGGGTAATGTCGTCCATGGGAGGGAGGGGGGGAGATCGGACAAAAACTGGAATGACCCAAAATACAAGTATAAAGAGTAGGCTAGCATCATTAGGAATAAATCTCGCAATGAATATTCGGTCTTCATACCTGCAGAATCGTGGATTTCTGCGGGTGTTATTTTAAGACTCCAGCTCTACGCAAGTAACTAATACCACCACGCCCATCATTGAATTTAAGCAATCAGGAATTAATTAGATTATGAAGGATGATTAAATCATGGGGTTGGTAGTATTTGCCTAGGTGTATCGTTTGCACATTAATAATGAAAGAAATGGACTGGAAATTTATAGTTTGAGTTATTCGTTATGTGGAGGAACCTAATTTTGTGCAAGAAAATGCCAAATTTTTTATTAAAAGACGAAAACTTACCTTTACAAATTCCTTGAAGGTGTCACTAAACTTCTCATCTTTGTAACGGGATGAATAAAAAAGAAACTTTTCCATGAAAAAGTGATAACAAATTATAACAAAACTCGAGTGTGTTCGTTCAAGTTTGATGGTCTCCTAATTTCGTGCATCTAGTGGCGCACTTTGGATTTGGCTTTTATCCATTAGGAAAAGTTGAGGATCCTTTAAAACAGTGCAAAATGTTGTTTTCAAACAGTTAACTATTGTATATAAAACATTGAAACGTCAATTAAAACGTTACGGGGGCATAAGATTAACAAGCAATTGCACTAAAACACGTTCTGATTTAATAGCTTATTTTTAGTGATATCTGGTGAAAAGAATCTACCTATACCTTTCATTTGTTTGTTTAATTTCACATCCTATCGCGGGAATGGAAATGAACTTTTGTAACATCATAGCCTTAAGTTAAAGTTTTAGCTTTTGAATATTCATCAGTTTTGAATCCGATGTGACCTTGTTTATACTTTTTTCAAGCTTAGGCCATCATTATTACATCCTTTATCCTAACGTCAGTGACAATAGATGGATGTGTGTGTTCCAGTGAGAAGGAAAAATTGTTGTTTTTATTGGCTTAACTGGACCATTAATTTTTGAAAGGAAAATATCTTTTAGGATGTGAGTTATATTGCATTTTAAGTAAGAAATATTTTTCTTCCTTAGCCCAGGAAGCTTCATTTTCACGATTTTGAATGTAAGTTTTAGCTCGTAAGATCAATTGTTCAAAATTGGTTGCTAAACTAGGTGGAATTGAACATATTACGTAGTGCACAAAATTAGGGAGTGCACGAAATTAGGTTCAATTAATACAGTTAATAGAGTATCTATGGTGGGGGGTTTATCTTTTAATTTGGGAGTTGCCGTCACTGTGACTCATTTTCCTTGAGATATGAGGGGTGTATGTTTGATGGGGGGTGTATGTTTGAATCTTGGAGATGCCATCGCCGTGAGGTGTAATTTTAAATGGAGGAAGTGAAACGCATCACAACAGTACACAAACTGTGTTTTTAGTCAAAATCGGGAATTTTAAACTTTTGGTTTATTTCAAGCCTATACTTATTTGTGCACTGAAATTTTACTCAACAGAATAAAGCTGTGACTGGAAAAGAAATAATCAACTTACTCAATTTTGCCGACTTTATTCCGAATTTAATCCAATAAAAATAATGATAAATATCAGTAATATCGATCGCAGTATCAGTTTGTGTAATGAAAATAAATTATACCTTTTAAGATGGGAATTACAGAATGTGTCTTTTAAAATTCCCTTACAAAGTAACAACCAATTCATCAAAAAGTAGTTGTTTTATTGAACTTTCTGCACATTTACGGACAGATTATGTTTACTGCATAATGTTCTTGTTTTCACACGTTGACATAATTAATGAGGAAACCGCCAGCTTGAAATACAATATATTCTTACGCTATGTTGTCCGACACCCCCTTCAGTGTGGAAGCTTAACGTAGTACACGTGGTATGCGTGTAGTTAAGTTTATGTATATACGAGCAAACAAATAATCATCCCTTGTTTTTTCTGTAAATTGCAAACATTAGAATATTCATTACTACATAACAGCCCCAACGAGGTTAGAGCTGTTTGGGGGGGAAATAAAACGACAAAATCATTGAACAAAACCCTTTTAAAGTGCCCTATTTTTCATACGATGCAGCATAATTCACCGCATCACTGCTCGAAGACAAGTTTGGCGCTGACCCAGATTTAATATATCTAGAGAGCTACAGCTGAATTTACCAAGTCCCGCCTTCTAAACTGTTGGAAGATTGCAATATTTTTCGTTTTCAAGATGTGAATGAAATATTAGGTTTCACATCAATCAATAAAATGTCTTTCACCGTCGTCAACTCGTGTTACTTCTAAATAATATTGAAGAGTATTTTGAAGAGATCGATTACATAAATATCAAATGCAATGTTTCAGTTGCCAGAAGTTTGGACAAAATATTTTCTTACACATTGCAGTTGTCATAGTAGTTGCGCGAAACTTTATGTGTTTAACCTGGGTGTTCAAATTACGGCTGGGTTTTTTATTTTATTTTATTTTGTTATTGATCAACATCTTACAAGCCATTAGAACTATGATCTTTTAATATCTCATAGTAATTATTTTTTCTTTGGCACACTATAAATGACAGTCATATATAAAAACCCATTTATAGCTATCTCATAGTAATTATTTTTTCTTTAGCACTTTATAAATGACACAGTCATTTATAGCCATGTTGCTTCTTGTTTTATACCGTGTATACTCCTATTATGAATATGTTATTTTTATTAAGAATATATTTATTCATCTATTGGACACGATTTTAAATGTTGTGCATCCTTAAAAGTATTGTTTAACTCAGATTTAATTTGTGCCGTGTAATGATGTTGAAACACTCTTGTTCTAGTGTATCATTGCACTTGATGTTGATAAAATGGCCGCGGCCTGCTGAGGAGCGGCCGACGGGCACCTTAAACCAAATTGGCAGAAAACAAATGAACAAAAGAGTTGACTTTGTTTCATGGGGTTCGTATGTCTAGCAGACAGTTGACTATTCAAACGGGTGGAGTGGGGATGTAATACAGAAACAGGTGCTCATGTAATGACAAATGAGGGGGGAGGGGGAGTGGGGGTAATGTTTATCATTGCACCTAACAAGTATGAAATGGCCGAGGAGCAGCCGACGGCACCTAAAACCAAGTTGGCAAACAACAAAAAGTTGACTTTATATTATGGGGTTCGTATGTCTAACAAACAGTTGAATTCTTCAACGGGTGGGATGGAGTGGGGATGTAATACAGAAACAAGTGTTCCTGCAATGAAGGAAAATGTCTAGCTACAGTACGCCACTGGAGGTCTTGTTTTTATATCCTAAATATACACTTCTTGCGAGGGTAAAGATATTGATTTTCCGAATCATGATCCTTAACTTTCGGAAATGCGATTTTCTTTACTGGTCATTACTCATTTAGTGCACCCATTAGAATTTCGCAACCAACATTTCGACCCCCTGAAATGACCGAAGCATTGACCTTTCTGTCCCCCCTCCCCCTCCAACCACGCCACTTAACCAACTTTTTCAAATCTATTTTAAATAGACACGTAAGATTTTCACTATATAATTAAAAAACGCGCCTATAATGGACAATGGGCGAGTCCCGTAACCCTTCAACAAGATTCCTTGAAAGTCAGGATAAAATAATACATTTATGTCAACACCGCTCTGAAAACGAAAAAAAAAACACGTGTTCGATATTAGGGTATTAAAGTAGTGTGGTCAGCAAAATGTACCAGGCATATTTGATTCCTGCTGTAGCAGAGAAGTCGCTGTAGCAGAGAATTTACTGCAGAGGGAGGGGATAGGGAGGCGGGAGGTAGAACGAAAGAGGCAGGAACAGTGGCGGTAGCTAAAGCCTAGCTTATTCAGGGGGGTGAACACTTCATTGGTGGTAAGCTTGTTTTTCTTTTTATTGATGGGGGTGTCGGCTAGCAATTACCTGGGCACCCAGTGAGGGACAGAGTTTATTAAAATTTGTGGTAGCTGATAGCATGTATAATTACATGAGAGATGTACATGCAACAGGGCAATGGCACCTTTTTATAAAATGCGGGGGCTAATTCGAATTATGAAAATATTTTTGTTGTTTTTCATCTTTATTTGTTGTTTTGATTTCCATTTTTTTTTTGACAACACAAAAACAGTTTAAGTTTTTACCTCCATATAACTAATGTCATTGGCATAACATAAATTTGTAATCACTCGAACTAATGCCTTGAATTAATTGTTTTGGGGAAAATACAACAGCCAGTAAAACCAACCGATGTATTTTCGACAGAATTTCGGGTGTATGCCGCATATTACTTTAATCACAAAGCTTCTGTTATGATAATGAGTCCAAGGAACGTCCCTTCAGCGCGCTGTACAGGTGCACTATGGACGACACAGCGTGGTTTTCCAAGAAGAGATTCATAGCGCGGCTTGTTGGAAGTAGTTCCGGCGTGGACGAAAAATGATTTCAACGCATGCTCACTGCGCTTTTATTCGTGTAGTGTTCGTGGGGATTCAATCTGCCTTTCGTGCATTACTTTTAACAAAATCTGAGAGTAGAAAAAACGATGGAAAACAAAAGTATTTCTTCGACCCATATTACGTCTCGGACAACAGAAAATGCTTCTTCTGTGTAGTACCAAGGTTGAAAATGTGTATTCCCTTTTTCTCTTTTTTAAGACAAAATTAATGGTAAGATTTATTTCGAATTTGTTCCCGTAAGTAGGTCAAAAGTTTGAAGCTAAAAGAACGCAAGTTCTTAATACCTTTATTGCTGGACGTAATACTAGAAGAAAGTACACGACACAATGCAACATTTTATTCTAAAAGATTGCAATATGTAATGCACGAGTTACTTATGTGACCGTACGGCCCATATGAAACTTCATAGCGTACAGTACAGGTTTATGGTGTGCATGTGGTATATGTGTAGTAACGACCTAACACTAGTTGTAATTACAACAGGGGTGAGTATGTTGGATTATTGTAGTTACAATGGAAACCGTGACAATAAATCTGCGTAGCGGTTAACAGTTATCCTGAAAACCTTTTATTTATCAGACCACATAATCATGTCATTTGCATGTAACATTACCGCGAGATTCTCCGCGATCTCGCAGTGATTAGGGGCCATTGTATACAGCACACAATGGATGCAAGTTAATGAGCTCTATGCCTGAGCGCATTTGGGTGTTTTAATCCGTACGTGATTCCGCGGTAAAACGATTTCTTTTGTTCACGCTGACCTGGTAAAAGGCTTAAAAAAGAACGCAGAATCCCGCATATCTCGAGTTGGCTCGCCTCCCTAAGATGCTGGAGGTACCCGGTTCAAGCCTCGGACAGGTCTAACCAGTAGTTCTACAGCTATACAGACAGATACGCCGATCATCAAAGTGGAAGTATGTTGTTTGCAGCTCCTGTGCATTCAGCTGTTGAGAGGAGTGGCAATGGGTAAATGGTGCTCACCATCCTTCGGAGGGGATATTATGTCATCGGTCCTGATGGTAGGGCAGTCACACCCTACCTGGTTCTCTGAACACTTCTCGAAAAGAGTAGGGTGAAAACCTGGTGTTCATTCACTTCGGTCGCACGAGACTGGCATCTGCTATGTAGGCTATAGCTTGGTGTCTATGCTCCATATAGGAGTCTTGCTGAGTTCCCATAAGGGAGGATCATGTACAAAACAAGACAAAGGAAGTTTACGTAGGTAAACCATGTCTCTAGAGACGACGTGATAATTGTATGTGGCGGGGGTATACTATAGTTAAGCCCACATAAACTCAAGTCAAGGAGTTATTGGTTAATTTGCCAGGATTTATAATGTCCATTGGATACATGCCACAAGCTTTTGAGTCAACTTTAAGCTGTTAACTTTAACTTGACTAACGATATTAGGCTAGTTTCCACTTCAGGAAGGCCACTGCTAACGTACACACACACTAACTGTAGTAGTTTCCACCCCAGCTAAATTCAATTCCACACCCAAAATTTGAGGTAAACAACTTGGGCCTAAGAACTTTAAAGAAGGGAATAATTGCATAATACCCCGCAAAGTTAAGTACTCTGTGGAGCCAGCTCCGCAGTTGCGATGATGAAGATTAACAATTGATTCTGCAATATTGTGGGAAATTTGATTAAGTCTAAATTAATACACCCTGACGTGGCTCCGCAGCTCCACACTTGTAATGGTATTTAAATTAATGCACTTGTCAATTGTGTGACTCACCCTACACCCCCGGCAATGTCAGTCAAATGTGAGTCTTTGACATATGAAACAGTGACTCACATGTGCGTCAATGTACCAAATTGTCAGGTTATGAATTGTAAAGAGTCAAAAGGGCACTTTTGGGTTGAAAATGAATGATCTCATAAATACCTAGAGCAACTCTGTGGGTCCACGCCAGTGTTCACATTAAGATGTGGGATTCCCCCCTCCCCCCCAAAAAAATATCAAATCCCCTAGAAAAATCATTATTAGTGGGGAAAATTCTGCAAAAAAATTAACAAAGAAAATTATGCGGAACTACTTCGTATGTCACGTTAGTTATGGCACAAGTTAGGCTTAAATCGTATAAGTATAAGTTAAATTATAAAATGCGCAAAAATGTTGTAAAAAGTAAATAAATCTTAATTTAGAATGGTTTTCCTTCACCCAATACCGGCAAACTCTAATAAAACTTGGCAAAAGGAACAAAAAAACAAGCCCAGTATACTTACTGTACTTCATGGTTACATATCGTTGTGTTGGTTGAAACAAATTGTGCACGTGTGATGAACGTGATGAAATGTACAACGTAGGTAACACAATCCTGTCGTCTGCTAGTTGGGAATGTTATGTACAATAAGCCCTATGTAGATATATGCAGGGAAGTGAAAATATTATTAACATAATTTTTAAAAAATTGGTAAAATTGAAGGAAAATTTGGTAACATTATTAGAAATTTTGTTAGAACTTGGCAACATTTCCCGAACAATGAAGAAAATTTCCTGAAAAATGGACAACAAATTTCCTGAAAATGAAGAAAATTTCCCACAAAAATTAACATGAAAATGAATGACTGCAAATTGCCTAAAAGTTGAATGTAATTGTCTGAAAATTGAAGTAAATGTCCCGAAAATGAAGGCAATTTTCTGAAAATTGCAACAGCTTTGGATGGAAACTTAATATAATTGGAATGATGTGATATTTAGAAACAAGTTGTACAAATGGCACGTAATTATTCAAGTGTAGTGATTGTTGATTGTGTTTTACGTTTTATATTTACTGCTCTGCAGTGTCGATCCAAATCCTTGTTAGACGTATCCCGCATCTAAATTTTCACAAGTTATTCTCGAAGTAAAAAATAATGACCAGCAAAAAGCAAAGGTTCAAATACCTCAACACATGATGAAGAGACGGCTATAGTAATAGAAAGACAAGTGCTACATGCATGAACCTGATTTTCCATTATGTTATCCATGACAAGTTACTTTTCAGATTTAAGAGTAAATTTAAGTTGCTTACCAATCAGTAATAACGTCATGATCAAGAGAAAAATAAGACGTCCAATAAGTTTAACACTTAAAGTTCCCCACCCCTTTTTTTGAAAATCCCCACCCCTTTTTTTCAAAATTCCCACCCCTTTTTTTCCAAAATCCCCACCCTTTTTTTCAAAATCTCTTACCCTTTTTTTCAAAATTCCCACCCCTTTTTTTTCAAAATCCCCACCCTCTTTTTCAAAATCTCCCACCCTTTTTTTTAAAATCCCTCACCCCTTTTTTTCAAAATCCCTTACCCTTTTTTTCAAAATCCCTCACCCCTTTTTTCAAAATCCCCACCCTTTTTTTCAAAATACCCCACCCTTTTTTTCAAAATACCCCACCCCTTAAAGAAAAAAAAATACACAAGGTGGGAAAATCCCCCCAAATTTTGAACCTTAGTGTGAACACTGCTCCATGCCTGTTTTTTATTTTAAGAACAACCCATACTTTAACTCATAAATACACCCAGAAGCAGCTCCGTGGATCCATGCTTGTCACAGGAATTTTTATTTTTCAAACGACTAATAGTTCAATTTGGGGAATAATTCCAAGTGTGCAATCGCGGAGCCAGTACCAAGGTGGTGTGGTCTTAAGTAGCTGCACGGTATTCTACAATTAAGCCTAAAAGAAGTCTGTAGCATTAAAAAATATAATAACTGAATGATTTGTTGGATTAAACCTACTGAACGTTGCTATGTTAATGCCCTTACAGAAATATTAGCTTGCAGCACGCTTTCGACAAGCTAACATTTTTAGCTTGTGCAAGCGTGCTGCAAGCTAGTATTTGGAATAAATTAGCTTGCTCAAGCTAGCAAAAACGTATCTGCAAGCTAGCAAAACTGTTTGCAAGCTTGTGCAAACTACCAAATATTGTATGTTCGATTGTGAAAGCTAATGTTAGCTTGTACAAGCTAGCAAGCTAGTATTTGTTCCAAATACTAGCTTGCAGCACGCTTGCTGCATGCTTGCGTAAGCTTGCAGCACGCTTGCTGCATGCTTGCGCAAGCTTGCAGCATACTTGCGCAAGCTTGCAGCATGTTTACGCAAGCTAAATATTGTTAGCTTGTCTGAAGGGGTGGGTCCAAATTTTAACACTTGACTTTAGCTCAAGATTAAGAACTTATTTCAATCATGAAGATTTAAAAAATATTGTTTTAAAAGACCAGGAGTGGATTTCTAAAAATTCCCATTCTCCAATGATAATAGAAGTATTAAAATTCAATGTTTCATTATTGAGCCATTGTTAAGTTACAAGATCGGGGAGTTCTTTGGATTTGTGAACTCTGCAACTGACCGTAATTAGGACTGTATATAAATTTCAATAACTGATCATTTTCAAACTGCACAAACCAATTATGAAACCTGTAATTTGTGTAAATGCTGTTTAATTAACAAATTTTGGTATCGTATTCAGGCAACAATTTTGTCAAACTTTGCTAAGGTGGGTAAAATCAAATGAATGACATTTTGGATGAAATTTGAGGGTGGTCGAAAATTCAGGCCACCCCACTAGACAGTGAAGGGACATTGTAGGTCTATGAGAACAACGGTTGATACAAGAAGTTGGTTTTAACTTGTAAATATTATAGTGCTGTCATGACATGTCGATTATCGCGATATCACGATATCTCTTTTCCCACGACATGAAATATGCCTCTCAACTCATATAGCGATACCAAAAACTAATACAGAACTAAGAACGTTTTTGCGCAACTAGGCTAGGCTACTTTGTACGTTACGGTACTAACATTACGGTAGTTAATCTAAAAAGTCAAGTTTAGGCCATTAAAAACATGCAAAAATGATGTAAAACATAAAAAAAAAATGAAAATCGTGCTCCTTTACCCACACTGGCACATTCCGAATTAAGTAGGCAAAAATAACGAAAAATTGGTACAGATGATGCCTCTCACTCAGATGATTCATGGTTATGTAGCTGAATTACCAAATGTGTGTTATCCGTGATGAACGTAATAGTCACGCGATCTGCTAGATCTTCAAATCAGTTTTTCTTGCGTTCATCATACATTCATAAAATAAGTAACATTATTAAAAATTTGTGTGGAGAGTCAGTTTCGTTATACCAATATATTGCGATATTTTTCTCCACGATAACCGATCGTAATAGAGCCATGTTATGACAGCACTAAAACATTATCAACATAAAATTTAAAATATTGGTAAAATTGAAAGAAATTTGGTGACATAATTAGAAATTTTGTTCAAACTTGGCAACATTTCCCGAACAATGAAAACAATTTCCTGAAAAAATGGACAACAAATTTCCTGAAAATGAAGAAAATTTCCCACAAAAATTGACGTGAAAATGAATGACTGCAAATTGCCCGAAAATTAAATGTAATTGTCTGAAAATTGAAATAAATGTCCCAAAATTGAGGGAATTTTTGAAAATTGCAGCAGCGTTGGATGGAAACTAATATACCAGCGCTTTTTTTCTGCTTGTAACCAGGAAATTTTGTGAGTTCTTTTCCCCATGAGGGATGACCCTTTCTGTAAGGTTTTGTCTTGTAAACTATATACCATTCGCCCATGGTAGGAAATATCAAGTGAATACAGTGATACATTGATTTCCTTATGTATGTATCAATTTTCAAAGTAAATGATATTTTAGCTTCATTTGGTAAGTATACACATCCATTTAATAGCTATCTGTTCTCAATTTAATTACAAATGCAGTATAGTTCAAAAACACCTGTTTTCCATTTCTGAAGTTTTTTTTTTTACCTTGTAATTCTCTAACACCGATAATGATACAATATTTAAATTAACTCATTTGTATTGGACAAAACACACCTCTTTAAGTCACAATTCTTAGAAAGGCAGGTAGCTCAGTGGGTTGAGCGTACTACTGATATGTCGGAGATCCTAAGTTTGAGTCCAACGGTAATTTAATCAGCGATTTTTCACAGATAGCAGAATGATAAACACTGACATCAAGTGCAGATGTTTGTGCATTACACCTTCTTCCAGACCCAGCCTTTGGGAAAATGGCCAATGGTTGGGCGGCACTCACCGTTTATCAGTTGATGACATTAAATGGTGTTTCCGAAGGCAGGGCTCATCACCCTTTGCCTGGTTCTCTGATCGCTTCTCGAAAAGAGTCACTTCTGTCCTGGTTCAAATCCATGTTCATGCATATGTGTATCGCCATTAAAATAGAATTCCAATTTGCTTAGATTCAGTTAGAATAATGACATTTTCTGCTTTTAAAGATGAGTATTTTGTGCCCCTAGGACACTTTTTGAAGAATCGGAACGAATCTAAAATCCTTAGAAATCACATTCGAGAGCAACTTAAATCAAGTTGAATCCAGCTATTTACATTTCATCATCAACAAATCTGAAATTTGTGTCATAAAAGTATAGTGATTGTTATTTGTTTATCATTTGATTAGTTTTGTTAATGAAATTAATATATAGGTTGCAAACAAATGACTGTTTTCAAGTCTAATTCTCCCAACCAGTATTCCTCACCTAAAAACCATTCTTCACTCCTCTTTACTCTAGCACCATGAATTTTTCAAACCCTCCTGGCACATTTGACTCTGACTGTCGCAGTGCCGTTAAACCTCAACAAACAAACAGACAAACAAACAGACAAACAAACAAATGAACAAACAAACAAACAAATGAAGAAAACAGACTAACAAACAGACAAACAAACAAACAGACAAACAAACATAAAGTCTAACATCACACACTGTACATGGCTTTTAGAGTCACTTCAAATTTTCCCCATTTCGCTCATATATGGAGAAAATTTTGTATTTTTTGTTGGTGGGAATAGATTTGAAAGGAATTTTCCTTGCAATATTAAAGAGTTTCATGATCAGTGGTTGGGGGTGTTCAAGAAAGAAGCAAAAACAACCAAATTTGAGATTTTCCCTATGTAGCTTAAGCAGACTACCTCGTCCCCTGCAGTTGCAATTATGATTTTGCGGCCTATATGTTTTACCATGCAAGAAATATCACTATTTCTTAAAAAAACATTCAGCATGTTTCTGCATACATACTGTGTACTGTATTAAAGGATTAGTTAAGGGGTCGTACAAGTCCCATGTTATATGAATGAGGACTTCAATAGAAACAAAGTGGTGAAGGAAGCATTTAAAAATTGTATTATTATTATTATATACCATATATTTTAAGTGCTCATTTCAGAACAAAATATGCCAGCTCACAAGCACTTTACAATGGAAAACAAAATATAACATATACTTATACATAAACTTATTCTTGTACTTATAAATAAACTTATACTTATACAAAAACATATACTTACAACAACAAAAACAGGCCTATATGTTTCTCCTTATCTTCGTTAAGGAGATATCTAAGTTAATAAAGTTTGGTATCATTTGTGTAGAAACCGCTGAAATCAGACTAGTTCTGATGTCATAGCCTCAGATTCCTCAAAATCTTTATGTATTCTATCATATTTTGTCCTGCAATTTTGTGGCTTAAAAAACATGGGATATGTCAGGAAAGTAGTAAAACTGAATCTAGGAAGGGTATTTATAATATACCACCTGAAGAAAGTTTGAAGGAAAAATAATTTAAATAGTTGAAATATTAAATAAACTTGTTAAGAATGTTAGGATGAAGATGCCAACTTTCCATAGTAGACTTACTACATCAGTCATTTCTATACGGATAAGACAGAGCTTTAACATTGAATATCTCCTTAATGGAATAAGATTTTTGCATGCTTTCTTCACTATTTTGTTTCTTTTGAACTCCTCTTTCACATAAGATGGACATGCTTGACCTCTAAACTAAGTGTATCATATACTATGTGTGACTGAGGTAAGGTTGAGTTGTAGTGTTCCAGCGATAATCAGGTTGCCGATCATTGTCGAGCTGGTTATATGGCTGATCGGAAGCAAATAATCTGATCTTGATGGAAATTTTGTTATTTTCATGGTTTATAAGAAAATGATCAAACTACTGTAATTGTTGTTCCTATGAGTCCACAGGTCTTTAAGTAACCAACAGACCTTCATGAAATGTAACGACAGAGAACACAGTCTTTTGCTATTGAGCATATCTTAATTAATGACCAAAATATAGTCACAAGCATCCATTGCTACCTGCTCGGTTTATTATCTTGCTCACACTTAAAGGAATAATCCCGTGAATTTTCATTGTCGTATATATATGATAGAGAACTATTAAAGAAATAAATTGGTGGAAAACCACTCAACCATGTTGACCACTTAACCATGTTGGCCACTCAACCATGTTGAACACTCAACCATGTTGACCACTCAACCATGTTGACCACTCAACCATGTTGACCACTCAACCATGTTGACCACTCAACCATGTTGACCACTCAACCATGTTGATCACTCATCCATGTTGACCGCTCACCATGTTGACCACTCAACCATGTTGACCACTCAACCAACCATCAACCATGTTGACCACTCAACCATGTTGACCACTCAACCATGTTGACCACTCAACCATGTTGACCACTCAACCATGTTGACCACTCAACCATGTTGACCACTCAACCATGTTGACCACTCAACCATGTTGACCACTCAACCATGTTGACCACTCAACCATGTTGACCACTCAACCATGTTGACCATGTTGACCACTCAACCATGTTGACCACTCAACCATGTTGACCACTCAACCATGTTGACCACTCAACCATGTTGACCACACCATGTTGACCACTCAACCATGTTGACCACTCAACCATGTTGACCACTCAACCATGTTGAACACTCAACCATCTTATTTCATTATGCATTTTAAAATTTTTACCAGTGTGTTGAAAAGTGACCAGTGAGCTACAGAATGTGATGTCATACTTCAAGAATGATGTTTATAAACACGATGCCAAAGATTCATCTTTTTAGAAAAAAAATTGTGTTAGAATGTTTAAAATGCTTTAAAAAAACAAGTAATAACAATGAAAAATGAAAAAAGTTTACATACATTTTATCGCTTTATTTACCAATTTTTTTGAAAATGGAATGAACCAAATAATCATGGTTGTGCGTTACGGGATCTAATGCACTGGCCATGATTTTTTTTTTAAATCCTCGGATAAAATTATTCCTTCCTTTATCATGCTTCCTCTACAACCATATTTAGTCCTCCTCTCCCACCCCCCTCTCTCTACTTTTTTTTCTTCTTTTCACCCATGCACCTGCTCTCTCGATCCCAGCTTTCTGACTTTTAGTTCTTGTATTTCTCTTATTCTCCCCCTGTTTTCTTTCCTTCCTACCTCTAGAATGATCTAGATGGATCTTGATGAGATGTAACAACTCCTAAAACGGAATAAGATATCAACATGGTTTTCCACTTGTTTCTTTAATAGTCCAGACCCCTAGCTTTGTTGTTTTACAGGGGCGGCCGCCCTGCCTTTTCTTGGGCCCGTCGTGCCCCCCTGGTGGTCAGCCCTGCTTCTCATGAGAAAAAAATGTTTTTTTAGATATAATTTTTTTAAACAAAAAAATTTAAATCAAAGGTTTTTTTTGGTTTTATTCAATTCTATATATTAAAAGACCATATCTTGAGCATCACACTTCATGACGATGCAACCATCATATGTTAATTAGCTGAAACATGTTAATCAAAAATTAAAATATTCGCGGAACTACTACATACAAAGTACACACTAAAGTATAGATCATTTCTGTCTGGAAGTTGGATTGTTATTGCGAATGTAATCCGGCCTAATAATGCATTAAACTATATTAAAACAATACATTAGTAGCCTTGTAATTTTGATTGATCATGTAGCTAGTAATTAATATATGTCATGTTATGCAAATAAAGCCAAAATATGCTAATCAGAGGGGCAAATGGTGAAATGCAATTTTTGTAACCGCTGGTGCTACAAAGCTGATTTTGGTCTTAAGCTGTTCACAATCAGACAATGTTAATGTTTTTATCCATTATAATAGACAATTTTTTTTTTTTCTCCAAATTCACCCCACTTTCTCCCTTTCATCCCCTCTCTACCCTAACTCTTACACCTTAGTTTTTTTAACACCCTCTTGGCACATTTGACTCTAGACTGTCGCGGTGCTGTTAAACATCAACAAACCCATTTTTTTTGTAGAAATTACCGGAAATGCTAATTTCACCTTTGACCTTGGTTCCAGTTTGACGATCATATCTTGAGAACGGAGTGTGGGATTGACTTTATTTTAGTCTCAAATTGTTCAGAAGTTATTATTTAATTATTATTTGTAATACTTTTAATCTCATGTGATGATGTGACCACCAGAAATTTCCTCATTTAACAACAACAAAATTCGGATAAAGTATGTTCCATATACTAATTATAGAGACAGGTGCCATGGAGGTTGTTTGAATCTGAGGGGCACAGGATCTGACGGGCATTTCAACTATCGTATTTTCAAAGCATGTAGCACAGCAGTATAGCTTTGTCATTTCCCCCTGCCCCCCCCCCCTCCCCCACACACACACCAGAAAATTTGTAACCTTTTATCAGGCTGTAAATTATTGGTGGTTAATTCTGCCTTTTTTCTTCTTTTTTTATATTCATAGCTTCAAAAATTCATAATATTTCAGTCCAAATTTTAGTAAAAATCTACAAAAATTAGAAAATATATTGATCATAAGTCTTGAAATCAGAAGGATTTTTATTTAGATTATGATTATTCAATTGCAGGGTAGGGCACGTCACTTTTGTCATTACAATGGCCCGGGTTCAAAGAGTCCCTTCAGTATTGAAATTTGGGGTGGCTCGCACAACATAGAAAGGCCCTATTTGAAAGAATTTTACTTCATAAGCTGAGAAAACAAAGGTAGGCAGAGGGAAGACTTTTTGAAAGTCCAATATGTAGGGATGCATGTGAGCCCCCGACTTTTCTTTACTGAAAATTCAGAATAGTGTATGCGCGTGAAGCTCGTGAAATTACACAATATTAGTCTTTGTAGGGCAGTATTTACGTTACTTTTTTAATGAAAAGATCAAATATATAGTCTTTGAAGAAGAGGTTAACATTCTTAGCTACGATAGTGTAAAAGGGGCAGCAAAAATGATTAAGATGTTATGGTTACACCCACCTCACTCACTCCCACCTTGTTATTGGCTCCCCCCAACCCCTCTGCAACATTTGCCATTGCACCCTCACAGTCCATCACGTTCTCCTTGCTTGCCCCTGTACAACCTTCCCAGAGCTTCCCTTGCTCCCCACAACTCAATAGCCGAGCTCTTCCAGAAAAACCCTCCTGATAAAATGATCTCCTTTCTCGATCATGCTTCCCTCTAAGTCAACCATATTAAGTCCTCTCTTCCACCCCCTCTCTCTCTACTTTTTTTCAACCATGCACCTCCTCTCTCGATCCCAGCTTTCTGGCATTTAGTTCTTGTTTCTCTTAATCTCCCCCTGTTTCCTTTCCTACCTACCTCTAGAATGATCTGACCTTTCAGGCACAATTTGACCCTCGTTGTCATGGTGCCATTAAGCCCTCATCAAACAAACAAACAAACAAACAAACATAGAGCACCGGTCCCATGGTAGGAGTTTCACCCATTGCCTGGTTCTCTGAACACTTCTCGAAAAGAGCAGGTGTTAACCGGTGTTCATCCACTTTCCATCCTGGCAAATTCATCGGTACACAAAACAAGTCAATTGTGACTTGTATGTGTTTTCCCTGGCTTGTGCCTAAAAGTGCAAACAATCAATATTAGGTGGGTTGAGGAGGAGGGGGTGGTTGTTGAATGGATGGCAGGTGGGTGAAGAAGGAGGGTTGGATTAGGAGTGTTTGGTGGGTGGTGGATTTTGTTGGGGTAGAGTGTGGGGTATAGGATTTCGCTGGAAGAATGTTAAATAGAAGATGGCATGATGAGTGGGAAGGTGGAGGATTTTGTGGTGGTATGCCATCTATACCGACGAAATAAGATCAAACGAAACTATTTGTGTGATAAAGTATGCCGATGATACTGCTATTTCATGTAAAATTGCTAAAAAATCTGTTAGAAGAGTACCAGTCATTTGTTGATGAGTCTGTGTCAAAATGTGATGAAAAGAATTTGTTGCTGAACCCAAAGAAATCAAAGGAAATGTGCTTTGTAAACAAAACGTCAAACATACAGGGCTTTTGAAATCAAAATCAAACAACAACATATTTATTCAGAGGTTGCAAAATGCATAAATCTGATTATCTTGGTGTATGTATTGATAATAAACTTACTTTTTCATTATTTGTCCAAAATTTTAAGTAAAGTTTACTATAATGTTTCGAGTTTATCGTACATTTGATCTTTTTGTAATCTTAATGCAAGAGTTAATATTTTTAAATCAGTTATTTTATCACAGGTTCTTTCTTTATGCCATACCCATTTGGTATTTAATCGTACAGAAAGACAAAGACAGAATCAGGAAATTTTTAAAGTATACTTCAAAGATTTTTAATCTACATTATTTCATACTTATTGAAATTTTAAATGACAGGGCGAAATCGGAATTCATTGCAATGGCGACAAAAATCAACAAAGAACAAAACCATCCTTTACACAATACGTTACAAAGTCATCTAGCATGTTCAACCAGAAACCTTTGAAACCCTAACATAGTGCCGAAATACAAAATACACGTCTACAAAAAATTATTTATTTACTGTGCAGCAATTTACTTACAGACAGGAGAGTTTTTTCCTGATTTATTTATTCATATTCTTTTATTATCTGCTATGTGTTTTAATATGTATATGCATGTACTTTTTCCTTATTACAAATGTTTTAAATTTGTACTGGAATATTTAATATATAATATTTGATATATATAATATATATATAAAAGCAAGTAGAAAATTGATGCTTTAAAGGGAGGTTAAAAATGAGTGGGAGGTGATGGTGGGTAGTCTTCTAGGCATGTGGATTGGTATCATTTTGAATGTTCATTGATCCTTCCTTTAAAAGTTGATTAACCCTTCTTTCAAAAGTTGATTGACCCTTCCTTCAAAAGTTGATTAACCCTTCTTTCAAAAGTTGATTAACCCTTCCTTCAAAAGTTGATTGACCTTTCCTTCCAAAGTTGGTTGGCCCTTCTTTCAAAAGTTGATTGACCCTTCCTTCAAAAGTTGATTGACCCTTCCTTCAAAAGTTGATTGACCCTTCCTTCAAAAGTTGATTGACCCTTCCTTCAAAAGTTGATTGACCCTTCCTTCAAAAGTTGGTTGACCCTTCTTTTAAATGTGGAGGGTGTTCCCCAAGGCAGCATCCTCTCCCCCACTCTCTTCAACCTGAGCATTAATGACATCGGGAATGACCTTGGCCCCAGCATCAAACGTACCCTCTACGTGGATGACTTCACCATCTTCTACTCCTCCCCTAGCTTTCCTATTGTTGAAAATAGGCTCCAAACCAGCCTCAATCAGCTGCAAGTCTGGAGCAACAATAACAATTTTAAATTCTCTAAAGACAAGACAGTCTGCATGCACTTTTGTCATTTCAACAACCTCCACCCCAACCCGAACTTTGTGCTCAATGGGAATCGCATCCCTAAAGTTGAAAACACAAAGTTCCTTGGTCTAACTCTAGACCCCAAGCTCACCTACAAGCCACACATCACTAACCTGAAACTAAAATGCAATAGCTCCCTCAACATCCTCCGACTGCTCTCCAACACTACTTGGGGAGCGAACATATGCTCTCCTGAAAATTTTCAGGCTCACCATTCGTGCCAAGCTTGACTATGGCAATATTGTTTACTGTGTCGCTCACAACTCATACCTCAACCACATTAACACCATCCAAAATGAAGCCCTCAGGCTTTGTCTAGGAGCCTACAGGACCTCCCCAATCACTAGCCTTTATGTTGAAGCCAACAACCCCCTTTCTACTTAGATGTAAAAAGCTTAGCCTCTCCTATGCTTTTAGAGTCCTCACCAACACCCAGAACCCTGTTTACAACCTCATTAGGTACCCCAATTTCTCCTCCTCTTTGATAGGAATAAACCCTATCGCCTCCCTTCAGCTTACGATTAAATCAGACCTCTTTCAACTTGGCATCAACCCCGCCACTCTCGGCACCTACTCCTGGCCCACTTTTCCGCCTTTGGGCCACCCCTTCCTTCTGTCCACCTAGACCTCTCCACTTATAACAAAACTCAAACTCACCCTAATCTCTTCATCAATCTCCACAACCAAATCAAAGACCAACTCTCAAATTACACCTCCATCTATACTGATGGCTCCAAGGAAGGCAACAAGACAGCTGCTGCTGCCATCATCCAAGACATCACCCTCAGTAGCAGACTTCCTGACCACTCGTCCCATCTTTTCAGCCGAGGCTAAGGCCATTCTCCTCGCCCTCAACTTTATTGAGTACTCTCCTCTTAGTCACTTTGCCATTTTCTGACTCAAAGGCTGTTCTTACTTCATTACTCAATCTTAAATGGGATAACCTCACCTGCCACCTCCTCCTCCGAAACTCTTTTCTTCCACCCTCTGCAGGAAAAGTGTTCTTTTCTTCTGATACCCAGCCATGTTGGCATCCCTGGCAATGACAGGGCTGATACAGCCGCTAAGCTTGCCCTTAACCTCCTCCCTTCCCCTTTTCCCAAAAACCGCTCTGACATCAAACCGCTTATCGCTTCTCTTGTTCGTGACCGCTGGCAAACCTTATGGAACTTCCAAATTGATAACAAACTCCATGTTATCCAGCCCACAATCCCGATCAAATCCACCATCAACAACCTTTCTCGTCGACAATGTTCATATTACCCGTCTTAGAATTGGTCACACCCACCTCACTCACTCCCACCTCCTTATTGGTTCCCCAACCCCTCTGTAACAATTGCCACTGCATCCTCACAATCCATCACGTTCTCCTTGCTTGCCCCCTGTACAACCTTCCCAGAGCTTCCTCGCTCCCACAACTCAATTGCTGAGTTCTTCCAAAAAAAAATCCTCCAGATAAAATAGTCTCCTTCCTTCAGCATGCATCCCTCTACAACCATATTTAATTCTCCTCTTCCACCCCTCTCTACTCTGTTTTTAGTTTTCCCATGCACCTCCTCTCGATCACAGCTTTCTGGCTTTTGTTCTTGAATTTCTCTCATTCTTCCCTGGTCTCTTTCCTTACTACCTCTAAAATGATCTGACCTCTCAGGCACAATTTGACCTTCGTTGTCGTGGTGCCGTTAAGACCTCATCAAACAAACAAACAAACAAATGTTAATTGACCCTTTTTTTAAAAGTTGATTGACCCTTCCTTCAAAAGTTGGTTGCCGCTTCCTGCAAAAGTTGATTGACCCTTCTTTCAAAAGTTGATTGACCCTTCTTTCAAAAGTTGATTGACCCTTCTTTCAAAAGTTGATTGACCCTTCTTTCAAAAGTTGATTGACCCTTCTTTCAAAAGTTGATTGACCCCTTTAGTTTAAAATTGTGTTGCATCTGTAAATTCACAAGTTTGGTAACTAGTGTGTGATCAAGAAATAATTAATAATTTTGTGTTTGTGTTATTCAGGTTGTGATGGAGATGTATAAGCCATATCCCACTCAGCCATCGTATGATGACCATGGTATGCATCCCAATGTACGTACCTGCACCACTGACCACCATCATGGCCACAGCCACCAGAATGACCAAGAGGATTCAGCTGACCCGGATTTGGCAGCGATGGAGTTTCAGCAACCTAATAATGAACCCAGTCCTCGTTCATTTGATATTGTCAGGGCAACACAGTATGGCAAGCTGGACAGGGTGAAAGAGCTGGTGGAGAACGGGCTGGATGTAAATGAACCAGATAATGAAAATGTCACTCTTTTACACTGGGCGGCTATCAACAACAGACAGGATATTGCAAGGTAGTGTCACAATTTGTCACTTGAATGGATAGGTTTAGAGGTGCAGTGGGTCAGTGGGTTAATAAAATGACATGCGTGTATGTGAAAGGTATAGGGATCAAGTCCCATGTGAGTGCTGTGTTGGGATCGACCCCCATGTGAGTGCTATGTTGGGATCAACTCCCATGTGAGTGCTATGTTGGGATCGACTCCCATGTGAGAGCTGTGTTTGGATCGACTCCCATGTGAGAGCTGTGTTGGGATCGACTCCCATGTGAGAGCTGTGTTGGGATCGACTCACATGTGAGTGCTGTGTTGGGATCGACTCCCATGTGAGCGCTCTGTTGGGATCGACTCCCATGTGAGAGCTGTGTTGGGATTAACTCCCATGTGAGCGCTGTGTTGGGATCGACTCCCATGTGAATGCTGTGTTGGGATCGACTCCCATGTGAGCGCTGTGTTGGGAATAACTCCCATGTGAGCGCTGTGTTGGGATCGACCCCTATGTGAGAGCTGTGTTGGGATTGACTCCCATGTGAGCGCTGTGTTGGGATCGACTCCCATGTGAGCGCTGTGTTGGGATTACTCCCATGTGAGTGCTGTGTTGGGATTGACTCCCATGTGAGCGCTGTGTTGGGATCGACTCCCATGTAAGGGGTGTGTTGGGATCGACTCCCATGTGAGCGCTGTGTTGGGATAGACTCCCATGTGAGCGCTGTGTTGGGATCGACTCCCATGTGAGCGCTGTGTTGGGATCGACTCCCATGTGAGCGCTGTGTTGGGATCGACTCCCATGTGAGCGCTGTGTTGGGATTGACTCCCATGTGAGCGCTGTGTTGGGATCGACTCCAATGTGAGAGGTGTGTTGGGATCGACTCTCATGTGAGCGCTGTGTTGGGATCGACTCCCATGTGAGCGCTGTGTTGGGATCGACTCCCATGTGAGCGCTCTGTTGGGATCGACTCCCATGTGAGAGCTGTGTTGGGATCAACTCCCATGTGAGCGCTGTGTTGGGATCGACTCCCATGTGAATGCTGTGTTGGGATCGACTCCCATGTGAGCGCTGTGTTGGGATCGACTCCCATGTTAGCGCTGTGTTGGGATCGACTCACATGTGAGCGCTGTGTTGAGATCGATCACATGTGAGCGCTGTGTTGATCGACTCACATGTGAGCGCTGTGTTGGGATCAATTCCCATGTGAGTGCTGTGTTGGGATGGCCTCTCATGTGAGTGCTGTGTTGATCGACTCACATGTGAGCGCTGTGATGGAATCGACTCCAATGTGAGTGCTGTGTTGGGATCGACTCCCATGTGAGCACTTTGTTGGATCTTTGAGCAAGATACTTTACTCTTATTTGATTCAGTCCTCTTAGCTGTAAAATGAGTACCAGCACTGTTGGGGAGTTAACCTGGGATGGACTGGTGTCCTGCCCAGTGGGAGCCATGTGTTCTCATCTGCTTACTCCAAAGAAACTGGAAATAAATCACCAGCTTGATGGGTGATCATTGGGTCATTAATTTCTGTGTTTTCTATTCTTAGTTTCACCCATTACACAAGGGCGTAATGAGTGGAACTTATCAAATCGTACATGAGCTCTCATATGTGCCTGTACAAAGTTTTGTGTTAAAATGCATCTCCTAGGTTTGAACAGTTTTGCTTCTGAGATTCTGGCTCAGGCGAGATTTTTGTATGCTTCATAAAGTTTGTATTATTTAAATAAGAGATATTCTATGTAGTTTTTTGATTAAAGCTCCCGAAAGGGAAGTTTTTGTCTATAAAAGTGTCAGATTTCAATATGTAATGGCATTAAAAATAGCTCTTTTAGCTCCATGTATCTTGTTGTTAATCATATCGCAGTATTTTCCAATCAGAATTTGGACATTCTTCTATAAATGTGCAAATTTTCAGAATCTTATTTAGGCCACGCTGTATTATATCGTATCGGATTGGAGTACGAGTTCTTACTAGGTCATGACGTAACCTAGAAGAACATGTGAAGTTGTTGTTTGATCATTTTCGCTTGTCGTACAGTAAGTTTCAGTTGTCAGTAAGTCTAATTGTGCTACATTGCATTGTGGGGGCTAGAACGTTATACTTAAATGCACTATTTGTCACGGGGGTTAGAATTTTAAACTTAAATGCACTATCTATCAGGATAAAGTTTTGTTGGGTTGGTGAACGCACGTTGCATTGCGTAAGCCAGGAGTTGTTACTAATGTGCCGTATGGGCAACAGGTTGCCAGAAATAAAAGTTTGTTTCCAAACTTGTTTACAGTGTTCGTGGACGCATGGAAGAATCATCACTGGGTAGTATTCAATGGGGCATCCCAGGGCTGTGAGCCTGCTAGTTTGGCTAATTACCGGCTAAATATGGCAAATTTGGCCATTTTGAAACATGTTTGCTTGGTGATTTTTTTTCAGTATTGGCCAAATGAAATTAATGTAACATTTATGAAGATTAATGTGTAAATTTTAGAATATTTGTTATGTTTGCAAAATGTATTTTCTAACCATATGTTGTGGTAGAATTTACCTTTGACCTCACCAATGTCAATAATCGAGAGAGACATGATGGCACCATGCATTGAATGTCACATAGCTTTTGTTAGAAGCATAGTTTTTCAGGGAGGTCTTTGTTATCACCTGCCTCGGCCACACCTCTCTCACCCTGTTATTGACATCGTACGATAATCGTCCATTGTTATAGGTTGAGCTATAACATCATTGATGTCTGGTTTCTGTTTTGTCATTGGTTATTGACATCGTACGATAACCGTCCATTGTTATGGGTTGAGCTATAACATCATTGATGTCTGGTTTCTGTTTTGTCATTGGTTATTGACATCGTATGATAACTGTCCATTGTTATGGGTTGAGCTATAACATCATTGATGTCTGTTTTGTCATTGGTTATTAACATCGTATAATAACCGTCCATTGTTATGGGTTGAGCTATAACATCATTGATGTCTGGTTTGTCATTGGTTATTGACATCGTACGATAACCGTCCATTGTTATGGGTTGAGCTATAACATCATTGATGTCTGGTTTCTGTTTTGTCATTGGTTATTGACATCGTACGATAATCATCCATTGTTATGGGTTGAGCTATAACATCATTGATGTCTGGTTTTTGTTTTGTCATTGGTTATTGACATCGTACGATAATCATCCATTGTTATGGGTTGAGCTATAACATCATTGATGTCTGGTTTGTCATTGGTTATTGACATCGTACGATAACCGTCCATTGTTATGGGTTGAGCTATAGCATCATTGATGTCTGGTTTGTCATTGGGTATTGACATTGTATAATAACTGTCCATTGTTATGGGTTGAGCTATAACATCATTGATGTCTGTTTTGTCATTGGTTATTGACATCGTACGATAACCGTCCATTGTTATGGGTTGAGCTATAACATCATTGATGTCTGGTTTCTGTTTTGTCATTGGTTATTGACCTCGTACGATAATCGTCCATTGTTATGGGTTGAGCTATAACATCATTGATGTCTGGTTTCTGTTTTGTCATTGGTTATTGACATCGTACGATAATCGTCCATTGTTATGGGTTGAGCTATAACATCATTGATGTCTGGTTTCTGTTTTGTCATTGGTTATTGACATCGTACGATAACCGTCCATTGTTATGGGTTGAGCTATAACATCATTGATGTCTGGTTTCTGTTTTGTCATTGGTTATTGACATCGTACGAAAATCGTCCATTGTTGTGGGTTGAGCTATAGCATCATTGATGTCTGGTTTGTCATTGGGTAGTGACATCGTACAATAACCGTTTATTGTTATGGGTTGAGCTATAGTATCATTAATGTCTGTTTTGTCATTGGGTATTGACATCGTATAATAACCGTCCATTGTTATGGGTTAAGCTATAACATCATTGATGTCTGGTTTGTCATTGGGTATTGACATCGTATGATAACCGTCCATTGTTATGGGTTGAGCTATAACATCATTGATGTCTGTTTTGTCATTGGTTATTGACATCGTACGATAACCGTCCATTGTTATGGGTTGAGCTACAGCATCATTGATGTCTGGTTTCTGTTTTGTCATTGGTTATTGACATCGTATGATAACCTTTCATTGTTATGGGTTGAGCTATAGCATCATTGATGTCTGGTTTGTCATTGGTTATTGACATCGTACGATAATCATCCATTGTTATGGGTTGAGCTATAACATCATTGATGTCTGGTTTCTGTTTTGTCATTGGTTATTGACATCGTACGATAACCGTCCATTGTTATGGGTTGAGCTATAACATCATTGATGTCTGTTTTGTCATTGGTTATTGACATCGTATAATAACCGTCCATTGTTATGGGTTGAGCTATAACATCATTGATGTCTGTTTTGTAATTGGTTATTGACATCGTAAAATAACCGTCCATTGTTATGGGTTGAGCTATAACATCATTGATGTCTGTTTTGTCATTGGTTATTGACATCGTATGATAACCGTCCATTGTTATGGGTTGAGCTATAACATCATTGATGTCTGTTTTGTCATTGGTTATTGACATCGTAAAATAACCGTCCATTGTTATGGGTTGAGCTATAACATCATTGATGTCTGTTTTGTTATTGGGTATTGACATCGTATGATAACCGTCCATTGTTATGGGTTGAGCTATAGTATCATTAATGTCTGTTTTGTCATTGGGTATTGACATCGTAAAATAACCGTCCATTGTTATGGGTTGAGCTATAACATCATTGATGTCTGTTTTGTTATTGGGTATTGACATCGTATGATAACCGTCCATTGTTATGGGTTGAGCTATAACATCATTGATGTCTGTTTTGTCATTGGTTATTGACATCGTATAATAACCGTCCATTGTTATGGGTTGAGCTACAGCATCATTGATGTCTGGTTTGTCATTGGGTATTGACATCGTATGATAACCGTCCATTGTTATGGGTAGAGCTCTGAGCGTTTAGTGATTTTAGTAAACGTGTACACGCTAAAAAAAGCGAGCGTGTATCGTGTACACGAGTTTAGTACTGTAATTTTCGGAAATACACCAAAATTGCTCCAAAACTACGCGGCGAATAAAAAATCGCGCAACCAGTATGGCAAAAGTACTGACTGCATTGCCCAAATAAACGCTGAGTTTCGCTTTCCAAATCGTAAAAAGCTTACTTCTACAGTATAAATTATCATTTTTGTGGAAAATATGCATGGAAATTCAGTTTAGAAAAAACAGATAACTTCCTTTCAATGTCATTTAAACTCAACATCGCGTAACTTTTTTCCCCTATTCGCTACCACTTTCAAAGTTCTGTGAAAATCTTGCATACCGAGGCCTATGAAATGCCTCGCCGTAAAACATTTCAAAACTACGCCACCACCACTAGGAAGTTCTGAAATATCAGGTTCTCTCGATAAAATGGCTGCCATCTTTGCGAAGCATGCAGAATTTTAGCTTTGTTAAAACCTTTTTCTGTTTATTTATTATGCAATATTTTTTCTTTCTTGCAAAATTTATTTGACTCATCAGGTAATATTTACATGTAAATGTACTGATTATCACAATTTAAGTGTTTTTTTGTCAATAAAACGGGCCTTGATTGCGTGGGATTTAAAGCCTTATGGCCTAACGTTAGGCCTATTGTTAGTTTCACAGTTTACTGCTGCACATTCGCGGTGCATTTTACAAGTTGGATAACTCAGATTTCGGCGAAATCAAAGTGCATAATATCCCCATTCATTGGTGATTACTGCGCATTTGTAATTCGCACATTTAAAAAGGATTATGCTAATCGGGTTTACAGTTTGTAAAAAGTCATCATTGATTGGAATTTTGTCAGCCGAATGTGTGTGTGATTTGAATCATGAATATTGATTTTCCACGGCAAGCCACTATGATGTGTGAAAAACGATTACTCGCAATGAAGTATTTGGTAAACGTTTACAAGATTTGCAAGCGTGTAGCGTGTACACGCTAAACGGTCACAGCTCTAGTTATGGGTTGAGCTATAACATCATTGATGTCTGGTTTTTGTTTTATCATTGGTTATTGACATCGTATGATAACCGTCCATTGTTATGGGTTGAGCTATAACATCATTGATGTCTGGTTTCTGTTTTGTCATTGGTTATTGACATCGTACGATAATCATCCATTGTTATGGGTTGAGCTATAACATCATTGATGTCTGGTTTCTGCTTTGTCATTGGTTATTGACATCGTATGATAACCGTCCATTGTTATGGGTTGAGCTATAACATCATTGATGTCTGTTTTGTCATTGGGTATTGACATCGTATAATAACCGTCCATCGTTATGGGTTGAGCTATAACATCATTGATGTCTGTTTTGTCATCTGTTATTGACATCGTACGATAACTGTCCATTGTTATGGGATGAGCTATAGCATCATTGATGTCTGTTTTGTCATTGGGTATTGACATCGTACGATAACTGTCCATTGTTATGGGATGAGCTATAGCATCATTGATGTCTGTTTTGTCATTGGGTATTGACATTGTATAATAACTGTCCATTGTTGTGGGTTGAGCTATAGCATCATTGATGTCTGTTTTGTCATTGGTTATTGACATCGTATGATAACCGTCCATTGTTATTGGTTGAGCTTTAACATCATTGATGTCTGGTTTCTGTTTTGTCAATGGTTATTGACATCGTACGATAACTGTCCATTGTTATGGGATGAGCTATTGCATCATTGATGTCTGTTTTGTCATTGGGTATTGACATTGTACGATAACCGTCCATTGTTATGGGTTGAGCTATAACATCATTGATGTCTGGTTTGTCATTGGTTATTGACATCGTACCATAACCGTCCATTGTTATGGGTTGAGCTATAACATCATTGATGTCTGGTTTCTGTTTTGTCATTGGGTATTGACATCGTACGATAACCGTCCATTGTTATGGGTTGAGCTATAACATCATTGATGTCTGTTTTGTCATTGGTTATTGACATCGCATTTAATGTCGTCCATTGTTATGGGTTGAGCTATAACATCATTGATGTCTGTTTTGTCATTGGGTATTGACATCGTATGATAACCGTCCATTGTTATGGGTTGAGCTACAGCATCATTGATGTCTGTTTTGTCATTGGTTATTGACATCGTACGATAATCGTCCATTGTTATGGGTTGAGCTATAACATCATTGATGTCTGTTTTGTCATTGGGTATTGACATCGTATGATAACCGTCCATTGTTATGGGTTGAGCTACAGCATCATTGATGTCTGTTTTGTCATTGGTTATTGACATCGTACGATAACCGTCCATTGTTATGGGTTGAGCTATAACATCATTGATGTCTGTTTTGTCATCTGTTATTGACATCGTACGATAATCGTCCATTGTTATGGGTTGAGCTATAACATCATTGATGTCTGGTTTCTGTTTTGTCATTGGTTATTGACATCGTACGATAATCATCCATTGTTATGGGTTGAGCTATAACATCATTGATGTCTGGTTTCTGTTTTGTCATTGGTTATTGACATCGTATGATAACCGTCCATTGTTATTGATTGAGCTATAACATCATTGATGTCTGTTTTGTTATTGGGTATTGACATCGTATGATAACCGTTTATTGTTATGGGTTGAGCTATAACATCATTGATGTCTGGTTTGTCATTGGTTATTGACATCGTATGATAACCGTCCATTGTTATGGGTTGAGCTATAGCATCATTGATGTCTGTTTTGTCATTGGGTATTGACATCGTATGATAACCGTCCATTGTTATTGATTGAGCTATAACATCATTGATGTCTGTTTTGTCATTGGTTATTGACATCGTACGATAACCGTCCATTGTTATGGGTTGAGCTATAACATCATTGATGTCTGGTTTCTGTTTTGTCATTGGGTATTGACATCGTATGATAACCGTCCATTGTTATGGGTTGAGCTATAACATCATTGATGTCTGGTTTGTCATTGGTTATTGACATCGTATGATAACCGTCCATTGTTATGGGTTGAGCTACAGCATCATTGATGTCTGATTTCTGTTTTGTCATTGGGTATTGACATCGTATGATAACCGTCCATTGTTATTGATTGAGCTATAACATCATTGATGTCTGTTTTGTTATTGGGTATTGACATCGTATGATAACCGTTTATTGTTATGGGTTGAGCTATAACATCATTGATGTCTGGTTTGTCATTGGTTATTGACATCGTATGATAACCGTCCATTGTTATGGGTTGAGCTATAGCATCATTGATGTCTGTTTTGTCATTGGGTATTGACATCGTATGATAACCGTCCATTGTTATTGATTGAGCTATAACATCATTGATGTCTGTTTTGTCATTGGTTATTGACATCGTACGATAACCGTCCATTGTTATGGGTTGAGCTATAACATCATTGATGTCTGGTTTCTGTTTTGTCATTGGGTATTGACATCGTATGATAACCGTCCATTGTTATGGGTTGAGCTATAACATCATTGATGTCTGGTTTGTCATTGGTTATTGACATCGTATGATAACCGTCCATTGTTATGGGTTGAGCTATAGCATCATTGATGTCTGATTTCTGTTTTGTCATTGGGTATTGACATCGTATGATAACCGTCCATTGTTATGGGTTGAGCTATAACATCATTGATGTCTGTTTTGTCATTGGGTATTGACATCGTATGATAACCGTCCATTGTTATGGGTTGAGCTACAGCATCATTGATGTCTGTTTTGTTATTGGGTATTGACATCGTATGATAACCGTCCATTGTTATGGGTTGAGCTATAGCATCATTGATGTCTGTTTTCTGTTTTGTCATTGGTTATTGACATCGTACGATAACCGTCCATTGTTATGGGTTGAGCTATAGCATCATTGATGTCTGATTTCTGTTTTGTCATTGGGTATTGACATCGTATGATAACCGTCCATTGTTATGGGTTGAGCTTTAACATCATTGATGTCTGGTTTCTGTTTTGTCAATGGTTATTGACATTGTATAATAACTGTCCATTGTTATGGGTTGAGCTATAACATCATTGATGTCTGTTTTGTCATTGGTTATTGACATCGTATGATAACCGTCCATTGTTATGGGTTGAGCTATAACATCATTGATGTCTGTTTTGTCATTGGTTATTGACATCGTATAATAACCGTCCATTGTTATGGGTTGAGCTATAACATCATTGATGTCTGTTTTGTTATTGGGTATTGACATCGTATGATAACCGTCCATTGTTATGGGTTGAGCTATAGCATCATTGATGTCTGATTTCTGTTTTGTCATTGGGTATTGACATCGTATGATAACCGTCCATTGTTATGGGTTGAGCTTTAACATCATTGATGTCTGGTTTCTGTTTTGTCAATGGTTATTGACATTGTATAATAACTGTCCATTGTTATGGGTTGAGCTATAACATCATTGATGTCTGTTTTGTCATTGGTTATTGACATCGTACGATAACTGTCCATTGTTATGGGTTGAGCTATAACATCATTGATGTCTGTTTTGTTATTGGGTATTGACATCGTATGATAACCGTTTATTGTTATGGGTTGAGCTATAACATCATTGATGTCTGGTTTGTCATTGGTTATTGACATCGTATGATAAGCGTCCATTGTTATTGGTTGAGCTTTAGCATCATTGATGTCTGTTTTGTCATTGGTTATTGACATCGTATGATAACCGTCCATTGTTATTGGTTGAGCTCTAGCATCATTGATGTCTGTTTTGTCATTGGTTATTGACATCGTATGATAACCGTCCATTGTTATGGGTTGAGCTATAGCATCATTGATGTCTGCTTTTTGTTTTGGCATTGGTTATTGACATCGTATGATAACCGTCCATTGTTATGGGTTGAGCTATAGCATCATTGATGTCTGTTTTGTCATTGGTTATTGACATCGTATGATAACCGTCCATTGTTATGGGTTGAGCTATAGCATCATTGATGTCTGTTTTGTCATTGGTTATTGACATCGTATAATAACCGTCCATTGTTATGGGTTGAGCTATAGCATCATTGATGTCTGCTTTTTGTTTTGTCATTGGTTATTGACATCGTACCATAACCGTCCATTGTTATGGGTTGGGCTACAGCATCATTGATGTCTGTTTTTTCATTGGTTATTGACATCGTATGATAACCGTCCATTGTTATGGGTTGAGCTATAACATCATTGATGTCTGTTTTGTCATTGGTTATTGACATCGTATGATAACCGTCCATTGTTATTGGTTGAGCTATAACATCATTGATGTCTGGTTTGTCATTGGTTATTGACATCGTATAATAACCGTCCATTGTTATGGGTTGAGCTATAACATCATTGATGTCTGGTTTGTCATTGGTTATTGACATCGTATGATAACCGTCCATTGTTATGGGTTGAGCTATAACATCATTGATGTCTGTTTTGTCATTGGTTATTGACATCGTACGATAACCGTCCATTGTTATGGGTTGAGCTATAGCATCATTGATGTCTGGTTTGTCATTGGTTATTAGCATCGTATGATAACCGTCCATTGTTATGGGTTGAGCTATAACATCATTGATGTCTGTTTTGTCATTGGTTATTGACATCGTACGATAATCGTCCATTGTTATGGGTTGAGCTATAACATCATTGATGTCTGTTTTGTCATTGGTTATTGACATCGTATGATAGCCGTCCATTGTTATGGGTTGAGCTATAGCATCATTGATGTCTGTTTTGTCATTGGGTATTGACATCGTATAATAACCGTCCATTGTTATGGGTTGAGCTATAACATCATTGATGTCTGTTTTGTTATTGGGTATTGACATCGTATGATAGCCGTCCATTGTTATGGGTTGAGCTATAACATCATTGATGTCTGTTTTGTCATTGGTTATTGACATCGTATGATAACCGTCCATTGTTATGGGTTGAGTTATAGCATCATTGATGTCTGGTTTGTCATTGGGTATTGACATCGTATGATAACCGTCCATACTGTCAATGCACAGTGTTGTTGGCTGTTCAGCACCGCATACATTTTTATTTCATTTCATTTATTTGGTTTTTCACGACATTTATAATTTACATGTACATATAAATTTACATTTGCATACACATGCATACAAAACAATATACAATGACAAATTACAAAAAAAAAGCAGATATACATAAATAAAGTTATAGAAAGAAAAAAATAATATATATATATATATATATATATATATATATATAAATATATAAATGTAGAATGTTGTGAAAGGGAGTGTTGTAAAAAACTCTTGTGAGTTTAACAGGGTACAACACTCCCTTACATATAGTACAAGACAGCAAGAAAGAAACACCTTTTCTTTTTTAATAGACCCACCCCATCCAGCTCCTCTCCCACCCCATGAAATAAACGGTTTGGAGAAAGTTCAATAGCCCCCATCGCATTATTGTCTATATAGATATAGACAGAAATACAAAAGAACAAATTAAAGTTGTATCTCCCACCCTCACAATTCCATCTACCCCCCCCCCCACACACACATACAGATTCAGATGTCTCTGTTTATTATCCTGTAGGTATTACATAACAAAAGGCGCCATCTTAGAGAAGCTGGGAGGTGACCTGAACTCGACCCCACTCCACTGGGCAACTCGCCAAGGTCATCTACCAATGGTTGTCCTCCTAATGCAGTATGGAGCAGATCCGTCCGTTCGTGACGGGGAGGGTTGCAGTTGTATACACTTGGCATCACAGTTCGCACACACCGCTATTGTAGCATATCTTATAGCAAAGGGACAGGTGAGGTGCCTTTTATGTTTTACGTACAAATGATATTCAATGAAAATAAAATCATGAATATATATTTTTTCCTCTACATATATTTTCATAATTTGTTTGTGAAGGAATATTTTGTGAATTTTCATTTTCAGTTATTTGACTTAGCATACATTAATAAAAAACATGATGATATCTTTTTCCATCCAGGAGTTATCACATTTCAAAGATTTCTCCTGTGTTTTGAATAGTGACCAATGCAGTTGCAGTATGATGTCATACTTGTAGATAGAAGGCAATTCTTAATTTATTTCTATATAGATATTTTGTTCTACTTTTTTCTGAGTGAGCAGATAGCAATACATGTTATTATGAAGTGCATGGGTATACCTATCTAAATGATTGAACAAAATGTACGTCCGATAATTTAGGAAGAGGCAATTAATTTTCAAAAAATCAATGAAAGTTGTCTTGGGTAGGTATGACTGCACATTGTATGCAAAGGTAATTCTTTAACGCACTGGTGAAAAATTTCAAATCAGAAAGAAGAAAAAAAACATGGTCTTTTTTACCAATTTGTTTCTTTAAAGTAGTATTCTCATTAATTTTTATTTTCATGTAAAAATAATAGAGGACTATTAAAGAAACAGATTGGTGAAAAGCCATGTTGATATCTTTTTTCCGTTTAGGAGATATTGCACTTCAAAGATTACACGAGTGTGTTGAAATGTGACCTCACAGTGTACAGTGTGATGTCATAAAGGCAGATCTAAGGCAATTTCTTTGAAAATTAATTGCCTTTTCCTAAATTACTGGAACCATTTTTTGTTCATTTATTGAGATGGGGTATAACATACACTTTAACAAAACGTGCTTTGCCATCTGGCCAAAGCTTACACTCGTAAGTAAAAGAAAGACATTTTTTAACAGCTTGTGAAACAGGCCTTGATTTTTTTGTTTAAAAAAAAAAATAGATTTGTCTTTGTGGGATTTGCCTTTACGACGTCACATATTACACTGCTAGGTCACTTTTCAACACACTAGAGCTGTAAATGTTTAGGATTTTAGTAAATGTGTACTCGCCAAAAATAGCAAGCGTGTATAATTTACATGCGTTTAGTACCATAATTTTCGGAAATACCAAAATTGTCCCAAATTTAGGATGCGAAGTGAAAAAAATCGCGCAAGCATTATGGCAAAACTATTGACTCCATTGCTACAGTATAAATCATCATTTTTATGGAAAATATGCATGGAAATTCAGTTTAGAAAGAACAGATAACTTCCTTTCAATGTCATTTAAACTCAACATCGCCTAACTTTTTTTCCATACTCGCTAGGGCTGTCAGAGTTTCACTGTGAAAATCTTGCATACTATAATACCTCGCCGTAAAACATTTCAAAACTACGCCACCACCAGGAACTTCTAAAATATCAGTCCTCTCGAAAAAATGGCCGCCATCTTTGCGAAGCACCTAGAATTTCAGCTCTGTAAAAACCTTTTTATGTTTGTTTATTTTGCAATATTTGTTTTTTCTTGCAAAATTTATTTGACTCATCGGGTAATATTTACATGTAAATGTACTGATTGTCACGATTTAAGTATTTTGACTGTGTTTGTTGGTCGATTTAACAGCTTGTAAAACAGGCCTTGATTGCGTGGGATTTTAAAGCCTTATTAAATTAGGCCTATGGCCTTTTGTTAGTTTCACAGTTGCTGCACATTCGCGGTGCATCTCACAAGCTAGCCTACTCAGATTTCAGCGAAATAAAAATGCAAAATATCCCCATTCATAGGTGATTACTGCGCATATGTGATTCTCACATTTAAAAAGGATGATGCTAATCAGGTTTACAGTTTGTAAAAAGTCATGGATTGGAATTTTGTCAGCCGAATGTGTGATCATATTGCTTTTCAACGGCAAAACTTGACTATAAAAAACGATTACTCGCAATGAAGTATTAAGTAAACGTTTACAAAGATTTGCAAGCATTGAAATACAATAAATCTAAAACAGAATAATATACCAACATGGTCTTATTTACCAATTTGTTACTTTAATAGTTCTCTCTCCTATGATAATGAAAAATCACGGGAATATTCCTTTTAGTATTCATGTTTTTTTAAATAGCATGATAACAACTAGAAAATCTTCTTTTGTACAGGATCCAGATATGATTGATGCAAATGGTATGACGCCACTGATGTGGGGGTGCTACCGATCATTTTCGTAAGTTACTTCCGCTCATTTTGTTATAGATACTGTACATGGATAGGTGCCAATAACAGGAACTTAAATGGTTTAGTAAATGCGAACAGCCCCATCACAATCGGTTCAATACTTTGTGACCTCAGAATGGGACGACTAGAAAATTGCTCATGTTAACTGGTCCTAACCCCTTAAATATTTTGAATGGGAGAAGTTGGCTACAATGAACACAAAAATTGTATATTGTTGTATCCAGATTTAACAATAGAATGCAATTTGAAAACCTTTGATGTTTGCAATTTAGGAAAGAATTACATTAAAGAATTTTAGCTGTGTTCCTGTTTATACATCATCACTTTTGCACATGCTGAAAATTTGTATAAACTTTGTTTTGTCATAACTTAAAAAGTGTAAGTGTGACCATTTAAAGACTTATGCTCAAATATAATTTCATCTGAGTATAAAGCTCTACTTGTCCATATAGGCCACACTTGAAATGGCAACCACAGGGGTCATTAGTGTTAGGCTGCATAGGAAAAACCTCAAACTTTGTTGAACTTTTATTGTTATTTAAAAACTCTTGCATCCCTAGTCGTGAAATTGATTCTTATTTATAAACTCTTGCATCCCTGATCATGAAAATCTTAAAAATTGCATGATAATTTTCTTAACAATCCATTCCCTGCAAAATATATTCAAAAACCTACCCCCTTAGGTGCAAAATCAGGAAAAATCTAAGACACTTTCTCCTTAAAAATGAAATTTCATTTATTCTTAATAATAAAATCAACTTAAATCAAACTATTTACATTTGATCATGAAGACAATCTTAAATTTGGATTGAAAATATCTATCCAAAAATATGTGGACTTTCATTTAGTCATTTAGTAATTAGTTATTCTAATGAATTTAATAGAGGCTATAAATAAAAAAATAAAAAATATGAGTATAAAAAAATAAATATTTTGAAGTCTAACGTGGATTTTAGAATAGCTTTAAGTTTTCTCTGCATT
Organism: Chiridota heheva; assembly: GCA_020152595.1. NCBI lineage: Eukaryota > Metazoa > Echinodermata > Holothuroidea > Apodida > Chiridotidae > Chiridota > Chiridota heheva. Next base: position 1,708,210 of record JAIGNY010000279.1, on the reverse strand, counting down.
TGTATCGAGTTTTCATGTTTAACCAATTTTTATGAAATTTTTTGCTACTGTGATGATTTGTAATAATTCTAAATGGAGCTGGAAAAATCTCAGTTATAACCGCCGGAAAACCGGGAATTGCGGGAAGATAAACAAAAACATAATTTTTTTTAGACTTCTTTGAGTAAACAACAGTACATGTGGTATATATGTGCTCTGAAAAATGTCCCCCATGTAATTGTGCGATGAAAAGTACATTAAATTGTGCGATGAAAAGTACATTAAATTGTGTGATGAAAATTACATTAAATTGTGCGATGAAAAGTACATTAAATTGTGCGATGAGAAGTACATTAAATTGTGCGATGAAAAGTACATTAAATTGTGCGATGAAAAGTACATTAAATTGTGCGATGAAAAGTACATTATATTGTGCGATGAAAAGTACATTAAATTGTGCGATGAAAAGCACGTTAAATTGTGCGATGAAAAGTACGTTAAATTGTGCGATGAAAAGTATGTTAAATTGTGCGATGAAAAGTACATTAAATTGTGCGATGAAAAGTACATTAAATTGTGCGATGAAAAGTACATTAAATTGTGCGATGAAAAGTACATTAAATTGTGGGATGAAAAGTACATTAAATTGTGCGATGAAAAGTACATTAAATTGTACGATGAAAAGTACATTAAATTGTGCGATGAAAAGTACATTAAATTGTGCGATGAAAAGTACATTAAATTGTGCGATGAAAAGTACATTAAATTGTGCGATGAAAAGTACATTAAATTGTGCGATGAAAAGTACATTAAATTGTGCGATGAAAAGCACGTTAAATTGTGCGATGAAAAGTACGTTAAATTGTGCGATGAAAAACACATTAAATTGTGCGATGAAAAGTACATTAAATTGTGCGATGAAAAGCACATTAAATTGTGCGATGAAAAGTACGTTAAATTGTGCGATGAAAAGTACATTAAATTGTGCGATGAAAAGTACTTTAAATTGTGCGATGAAAAGCACGTTAAATTGTGCGATGAAAAGTACGTTAAATTGTGCGATGAAAAGCACATTAAATTGTGCGATGAAAAGTACATTAAATTGTGCGATGAAAATTACATTAAATTGTGCGATGAAAAGTACATTAAATTGTGCGATGAGAAGTACATTAAATTGTGCGATGAAAAGTACATTAAATTGTGCGATGAAAAGTACATTAAATTGTGCGATGAAAAGTACATTATATTGTGCGATGAAAAGTACATTAAATTGTGCGATGAAAAGCACGTTAAATTGTGCGATGAAAAGCACGTTAAATTGTGCGATGAAAAGTACGTTAAATTGTGCGATGAAAAGTACATTAAATTGTGCGATGAAAAGTACATTAAATTGTGCGATGAAAAGTACATTAAATTGTGCGATGAAAAGTACATTAAATTGTGGATGAAAAGTACATTAAATTGTGCGATGAAAAGTACATTAAATTGTATGCGATGAAAAGTACATTAAATTGTGCGATGAAAAGTACATTAAATTGTGCGATGAAAAGTACATTAAATTGTGCGATGAAAAGTACATTAAATTGTGCGATGAAAAGTACATTAAATTGTGCGATGAAAAGTACGTTAAATTGTGCGATGAAAAGCACGTTAAATTGTGCGATGAAAAGTACATTAAATTGTGCGATGAAAAACACATTAAATTGTGCGATGAAAAGTACATTAAATTGTGCGATGAAAAGCACATTAAATTGTGCGATGAAAAGTACATTAAATTGTGCGATGAAAAGTACATTAAATTGTGCGATGAAAAGTACTTTAAATTGTGCGATGAAAAGCACGTTAAATTGTGCGATGAAAAGTACGTTAAATTGTGCGATGAAAAGTACATTAAATTGTGCGATGAAAAGTACACATAATTGTGCGATGAAAAGTACATTAAATTGTGCGATGAAAAGTACATTAAATTGTGCGATGAAAAGTACATTAAATTGTGTGATGAAAAGTACATTAAATTGTGAAAAGGGCAGCATATGAAGATGTATTCACTACATTGATGTTATTTCTGTCATGATTTTTTGTGGGAAGATTTCCGACAACTTTATTCAGAACATTTTATAATTAATTCCAACTTAAATCTTATAATACCTTCGCTAATATGGTCGATGGAAGAATATGGATTTTAATGTGCCCATTTTATCAGAAAAAAATTAAAAACCCTCCATCTTTTTTCTATTCTCTTGCAGAGTTGATCCAACAAGATTACTTTTGACACTCGGCTCAAGTCTTAATATTCAAGACAAGAAATACAACAACACCGCCCTTCATTGGGCGACTGTCCAAGGAAATACAGCAGCGGTCAAAGTCTTGTTGAAGTTTGGCGCAGATACTTACATTGAAAATAAAATGGTATGTTTTTTTTTGTTGTCATAGTCCTGAGTTTGGATGCTATGACTCATTTCGCATATCTTACGAATCTAAAGCTTTTCTACCAATGCCAGATCTCCAGCACACCAAATTACTAGAATACAAATCTACTGTAATGGACTCTTTTATAGAAATTACTTTTAGTCCACCTACTTATTGATATTCATGACATCAAAAGGGATCATCTGCAGATCAAAAATCATCACCTTACCTTAGAATAGGTCACACCACCTCACTCACTCCCACCTCCTTATTGGCTCCCCCCACTCCTCTGCAACAATTGCCATTGCACCCTTACAGTCCACCACATTTTCCTTGCTTGCCCCCTGTACAACCTCTCCAGAGCTTCCCTCGCTGCCCACAACTCAATAGCCGAGCTCTTCCAGAAAAACCTTTTTGGAAAAAATTATCTCCTTCCTTTATCATGCTTCCCTTTACAACCATATTTAGTTCTCCTTCCCCACCCTCTCTCTCTCTCTACATTATTTTTTCACCCACACACCTCCGCTCTCGATCCCAGCTTTCTGGCTTTTAATTCTCGTGTTTCTCTCAATCTCCCCCTGTTTACTCTCCTTCCTACCTCTGGAATGATCTAACCTCTCAGGCACAATTTGACCTTTGCTGTTGTGGTGCCAATAAGCCCTCAACAAACAAACAAATAAAACCTCACCTCGCCTATCTGTTTGCGTCAGGTGACGATTAAGGCCTCCACAGAATTTATCCATCTGTCCGTGTCAGCTGCCGCTGTTCCCCAAGAAGTCCATCCAGCTTTGGTCCTCTCTTTACCTACCATTCATCGTCATGTTGTATTGGGGCATCCACGCTTTCTGTTTCCCATTGGTTTAAGCAAGATAAAGAAGTTATGCACCAAAGTGTTTTTTTGTTGTCCCCTGCCGATAAAGATAATGAATGGGGATTTAGGATCTCACCTTCCCATCTGTCTTTTTGTTTGTCAGTTTTTATCTCCAGTTATCCATCTGTTTGTCCACTTCCCATCTGTCTTTTTGTTTGTCAATTTTTATCTCCAGTTATTCATCTGTTTGTCCACTTCCCATCTGTCTTTTTGTTTGTCAGTTTTCATCTCCAGTTATTCATCTGTTTGTCCACTTCCCATCTGTCTTTTTGTTTGTCAGTTTTTATCTCTAGTTATCCATCTGTTTGTCCACTTCCCATCTGTCTTTCTGTTTGTCAGTTTTTAACTCCAGTTATCGATCTGTTTGTCCACTTCCCATCTGTCTTTTTGTTTGTCAATTTTTATCTCCAGTTATCCATCTGTTTGTCCACTTCCCATCTGTCTTTTTGTTTGTCAATTTTTATTTCCAGTTATTCATCTGTTTGTCGACTTCCCATCTGTCTTTTTGTTTGTCAGTTTTTATCTCCAGTTATCCATCTGTTTGTCCATTTCCCATCTGTCTTTTTGTTTGTCAGTTTTTATCTCCAGTTATCCATCTGTTTGTCCACTTCCCATCTGTCTTTTTGTTTGTCAGTTTTTATCTCCAGTTATCGATCTGTTTGTCCACTTCCCATCATGTCTTTTTGTTTGTCAATTTTTATCTCCAGTTATCCATCTGTTTGTCCATTTCCCATCTGTCTTTTTGTTTGTCAGTTTTTATCTCCAGTTATCCATCTGTTTGTCCACTTCCCAACTGTCTTTTTGTTTGTCAGTTTTTATCTCCAGTTATCCATCTGTTTGTCCACCTGTTGTTTCATTCCTGGAAACAATTAATCCCTTCTCTTAAAGAGAACCACTGAATATTCTGGTGTCTGGCTTGAAAGGAACTTTGTTCTGTGGAGACTCTTATCTCAAAAAAAAAATTAAACAATAAATTACTGGCATGAAATATAATTTAAATCATAAAGTCTGGCCCGAATAGATGTAAAACAAAATAAAGGAAATACAGCATGAATTCCAAAGTTAAAAATTCTTCTTCCATCCAACTTTGTTCGTCTGTCTGTTTGTCATCAACATATCTCAAGACATAATGATTGGATTGAATCAAAATTGGCATATGGATTTATTAGTACCCACGGAAAAAGTGATTAAAATTTAGGGTTAAATGGAACAAGGAAATGACAACAATGGAGATGGGAATGTTTTAGGGAGATCTTTTGTTAAGACTTAATAGAAACTTTACAATGGAATGTGCTGAACAATAAATTCATGTCCTGAAAGGTAACCCAAACAATCAATTTTCTGAAAATCAAAACAATTAGTTTCTGGCATGAAAGGAAACTGGTGGAATGTGAACCTTGCCTAAAAGGAACTTGCAACAATGAATTCTTAGCCTGAATAAAACTGAACACAATGGGAATGTAAGTTGATAGGCCTAGGGAATTTACCAGAAAACATAAAAGTCTGAGAAATATGAGAATGTGAAGTCTAGTCTGATTTCAGTCGTTTCTACACACAACTTGAATATCTCCTTAACTGATAAGATTTGTAATATCAGTCATTACTACCTAAATCAGACAAAATGGTAAACTTGAAAGCCCTTTAGCGGAAAAGGACTTCAGGTCTTATTTCTTATAAGATGGGGGCTTGCTTGACCACTGAACTAATTAATTAATCACTGATGGGCTTGCTTGACCACTAAACTAATTAATTAATCACTGATGGGCTTGCTTGACCACTGAACTGATTAATTAATCACTGATGGGCTTGCTTGACCACTGAACTAATTAATTAATCACCGATGGGCTTGCTTGACCACTGAACTAATTAATTAACCACCAATGGGCTTGCTTGACCACTGAACTAATTAATTAATCACCGATGGGCTTGCTTGACCACTGAACTAATTGATTAATCACTGATGGGCTTGCTTTACCACTGAAGTAATTAATTAATCACCGATGGGCTTGCTTGACCACTAAATTAATTAATTAATCACCGATGGGCTTGCTTGACCACTGGACTAATTAATTAATCACCGATGGGCTTGCTTGACCACTGAACTAATTGATTAATTACTGATGGGCTTGCTTTACCACTGAAGTAATTAATTAATCACCGATGGGCTTGCTTGACCACTAAACTAATTAATTAATCACCGATGGGCTTGCTTGACCACTGGACTAATTAATTAATCACCGATGGGCTTGCTTGTCCACTGAACTAATTAATTAATCACCGATGGGCTTGCTTGACCACTGAACTAATTAATTACCCACCGATGGGCTTGCTTGACCACTGAACTAATTAATTACCCACCGATGGGCTTGTTTGACCACTGAACTAATTAATTAATCACCGATGGGCTTGCTTGACCACTGAACTAATTAATTAATCACCGATGGGCTCGCTTGACCACTGAACTAATTGATTAATTACTGATGGGCTTGCTTGACCACTGAACTAATTAATTAACCACCGATGGGCTTGCTTGACCACCTCCTTATTGGTTCCCCCCAACCCCTCTGTAACAATTGCTACTGCATCCTTACAATCCATCATGTTCTCCTTGCTTGCCCCCTGTACAACCTTCCCAGAGCTTCCCTCGCTCCCCACAACTCAATTGCTGAGTTCTTCCAAAAAAATCCTCCAGATAAAATAGTCTCCTTCCTTCAGCATGCATCCCTCTACAACCATATTTAATTCTCCTCTTCCACCCCCTCTCTACTTTGTTTTTGTTTTACCCATGCACCTCCTCTCTCGATCACAGCTTTCTGGCTTTTGTTCTTGAATTTCTCTCATTCTTCCCCTGGTCTCTTTCCTTACTACCTCTAAAATGATCTGACCTCTCAGGCACAATTTGACCTTCGTTGTCGTGGTGCCGTTAAGACCTCATCAAACAAACAAACAAACATTGACCACTTAACTAATTAATTAATCACCGATGGGTTTGTTTGACCACTGAACTAATTAATTAATCACCAATTTTTTTTTTTATCTCTGCAGAAACAGACAGCGTTGGAGGTGGCTCGAATGAGAAAAAATGGCTACCTAGTGATGAAAATTTCAGAACACAGGGGGGAGGACCTCCATCATGACAAAGTGACATTCTTAAAGAGGCTGGCAGCCAATAAGGTTAGTCGTTTCCATGACATGAATATTCATATTTTTCATCGACAGTTAATGGAGGAAGTGCTGTCATCCCAGTTACATTTATCTTTGTGGATGTAGAATTTTGCTTGGGATGTCTTATTTGAAACTACAGCTTTCATGGGAGGGGTAATGATCTGGCTCTGCTTTAGTTGTTATACGAAGTGAATAATGAATAATTGTATTTGACAGGCACATTTTTTATGTTTGATGTGGGAGGGGGGGAAGCAGGGGCAGTAACTGAAGAGCAAAAATTTATATCAGCTGTTTCTGAAGTAATTCTGAAAATTTTAATTAATCATTTTCTATTCAAAATTTTCCATGTAACCACTGCATTTGACTCATACTCTTTCTACATAGTCAAATCAAGGTAGTGTAGGAGAATAGGTAGCTCAGTTGGCAAAGTGCACAGCTGAGATGCTGGAGGTCATGGGTTCAAGCGTCGGTCATGTCTAACTTGATTTTTCCAAGCTATGCAGACAGATACACCGAACATCAAAGCGTTTTGTCTGCAACTCCTACTCTTCATTCAGCTGTTGAGAAAAGTGACAATGGCACACACCGTCCTTCAAAGAGGATGTTAAGCTGTAGGTCCCGACGGCAGGAGAGTCACCCCTTCCTGGTTCTCTGAACACTATTCGAGAAGAGAAGCGTGAACACGCGGTGTTCATTCACTTTCCCTTTCAAGTACTAAGTTCATGTGCGCCCATAGGCAGCCGGAGAACTAGTCTGTTGTAGAGCGCATTTAAATAGTTCTTTAATCTAGAAAATGCGCCATATAAATTCTATATATCATATCATATTTCCAGCAGTGGGTATGGCATAATGTAAGTATGGCATAATTTCCTGATTTTAAACCAATTGAGAGGAGACATGTGCACTGACTGCACTTAATAGCCACCACCAACAGACCCTAGCTTGATTTAAAAAGGGACAGGGTGCTAGACTTGTTAAGGGGCACATTAATGCGCGCGCAACGCGCTGCGTATTTTGGGCGTGGATTCACGGGGCCCCCTTAAGACTCAATCCCCTGGTGAAAAAACTCTGCGATTTTAGCTACAATCTTGCATCTCAGAATGAAGCTATTCTGACTGATCAGGACCATTCATGAGCTAAACAGGACAACTGCTCACTATGTTATCATTCTGTGTTCTGTATCCATGTAAGGTATTTCATTTATGAGGCTAATTAAGATTATTAAATTAAAAAGAAATTAAATCTATTTTTTTGTTTCTCATTAGGGGCAGGGCAGACCCCAGGGCAGGCCCCAGGGGTAGGGCAGGCCCCAGGGGTAGGGCAGGCCCCAGGGGGGCAGGGCGGGCCATTCCTGTGAAACAGCAAAGCTAGGGGTATGAGCAATAACCTGAATGTTATTTTAAAGGAATTGTTGGGAATGCAGGTAAAGGGAAAGGGTGTGAGAGAAATTCACATTTACATTTGCTTATTTCCGATTCATCTTTTTTATTTTTCAGGAGACACGCAAGAGGGTTAGTTGGGCTCTTCCATTTATTGCCTTGTTTCTGATTGGTTACATTCCTGAAATGTCAGCACCTTGGTACGTGAAGTTCTTTGGCGCGATTGGTTCTTATGGAATTTTCCATTTCATAATCAAGTAAGTGGGCAATGATCTCTTTTCAATATCTTATTCCGTTGAGGAGATATTCAAGTTTAAAGGAGACACAAAGTCTGATACAATCCTTACTTCGTATGAGTTATTCATGTGTGAAGTTGACACATAGAGCTACCATTTTGTTCAATTCTGTATTGAAATCTTGTGCAGTGCATGATGACACTATTTCCCCAACAAAGGACATTGATGTATTTCTTAATCAATTTTATTATATCCTTCCCTCATCATGCTTCCCACTACAACCATATTTAATTCTCCTCTTCCACCCCCATTTCTACTTTGTGTTTGTTTCAACCATGCACCTCCCCTCTCAATCACAGCTTTCTGACCTTTTGTTCTTGAATTTCTCTCATTCTCCCCCTGTTTCCTTTCCTTCCTACCTCTAGATTGATCTGACCTCTCAGGCACAATTTGACCTTCGTTGTCGTGGTGCTGTTAAGCTCTCATCAAACAAAAACAAAAAACTTGAGGTAGATTAAAAAAGATATAAGGCATTCTAACATTTTCTGCATGTTTTAAAATCAAAATGGCAGCTCTTATAGTAGTAGCATTAAAATTTTTGATAATTACAAAAAAAAATATCTTAGATTGTACAGGTCATTGTGACTTACGTATACTCTTCCTGGCATATGCTTAAAAGTGTAATAGAAAATACAAATTGCTTAGAGAGGTATGAAACGTGGTTAGAAAATTGAATATTTTTAAATCTATGATATTTTGTTCTTGAAATTCTCCCCTGGTCTCTTTATGATATGAAATTTGACCTTGGATTAAGACATCAAACAAACAAACATAAGGATTTAGAATTTGGGTCTGCTTTAAAGTTCTGTTTAATATGTGATAGAGTGACTGGTGTAGTAAGTCTACTGTAGAAGGAATTTGGGTCTGCTTTAAAGTTCTGTTTATATGTGATAGAGTGACTGGTGTAGTAAGTCTACTGTAGAAGGAATTTGGGTCTGCTTTGAAGTTCTGTTTGATATGTGATAGAGTGACTGGTGTAGTAAGTCTACTGTAGAAGGAATTTGGGTCTGCTTTGAAGTTCTGTTTATATGTGATAGAGTGACTGGTGTAGTAAGTCTACTGTAGAAGGAATTTGGGTCTGCTTTGAAGTTCTGTTTGATATGTGATAGAGTGACTGGTGTAGTAAGTCTACTGTAGAAGGAATTTGGGTCTGTTTTGATGTTCTGTTTCATATGTGATAGAGTGATTGGTGTAGTAAGTCTACTGTAGAAGGAATTTGGGTCTGCTTTAAAGCTCTGTTTAATATGTGATAGAGTGACTGGTGTAGTAAGTCTCCTGTAGAAGGAATTTGGGTCTGCTTTGAAGTTCTGTTTGATATGTGATAGAGTGACTGGTGTAGTAAGTCTACTGTAGAAGGAATTTGGGTCTGTTTTGATGTTCTGTTTAATATGTGATAGAGTGATTGGTGTAGTAAGTCTACTGTAGAAGGAATTTGGGTCTGCTTTAAAGCTCTGTTTAATATGTGATAGAGTGACTGGTGTAGTAAGTCTACTGTAGAAGGAATTTGGGTCTGCTTTGAAGTTCTGTTTGATATGTGATAGAGTGACTGGTGTAGTAAGTCTACTGTAGAAGGAATTTGGGTCTGTTTTGATGTTCTGTTTAATATGTGATAGAGTGACTGGTGTAGTAAGTCTACTGTAGAAGGAATTTGGGTCTGCTTTAAAGCTCTGTTTAATATGTGATAGAGTGACTGGTGTAGTAAGTCTACTGTAGAAGGAATTTGGGTCTGCTTTGATAATCTGTTTAATATGTGATAGAGTGACTGGTGTAGTAAGTCTACTGTACAAGGAATTTGGGTCTGTTTTGATGTTCTGTTTCATATGTGATAGAGTGACTGGTGTAGTAAGTCTACTGTAGAAGGAATTTGGGTCTGCTTTAAAGTTCTGTTTAATATGTGATAGAGTGACTGGTGTAGTAAGTCTACTGTAGAAGGAATTTGGGTCTGCTTTGAAGTTCTGTTTCATATGTGATAGAGTGACTGGTGTAGTAAGTCTACTGTAGAAGGAATTTGGGTCTGCTTTGAAGTTCTGTTTGATATGTGATAGAGTGACTGGTGTAGTAAGTCTACTGTAGAAGGAATTTGGGTCTGCTTTAAAGTTCTGTTTGATATGTGATAGAGTGACTGGTGTAGTAAGTCTACTGTAGAAGGAATTTGGGTCTGCTTTAAAGTTCTGTTTAATATGTGATAGAGTGACTGGTGTAGTAAGTCTACTGTAGAAGGAATTTGGGTCTGCTTTGAAGTTCTGTTTAATATGTGATAGAGTGACTGGTGTAGTAAGTCTACTGTAGAAGGAATTTGTGTCTGCTTTGAAGTTCTGTTTATATGTGATAGAGTGACTGGTGTAGTAAGTCTACTGTAGAAGGAATTTGGGTCTGCTTTGAAGTTCTGTTTAATATGTGATAGAGTGACTGGTGTAGTAAGTCTACTGTAGAAGGAATTTGGGTCTGCTTTGAAGTTCTGTTTAATATGTGATAGAGTGACTGGTGTAGTAAGTCTACTGTAGAAGGAATTTGGGTCTGCTTTGAAGTTCTGTTTCATATGTGATAGAGTGACTGGTGTAGTAAGTCTACTGTAGAAGGAATTTAGGTCTGCTTTAAAGTTCTGTTTGTATGTGATAGAGTGACTGGTGTAGTAAGTCTACTGTATAAGGAATTTGGGTCTGCTTTGAAGTTCTGTTTGATATGTGATAGAGTGACTGGTGTAGTAAGTCTACTGTAGAAGGAATTTGGGTCTGTTTTGATGTTCTGTTTCATATGTGATAGAGTGATTGGTGTAGTAAGTCTACTGTAGAAGGAATTTGGGTCTGCTTTGATAATCTGTTTAATATGTGATAGAGTGACTGGTGTAGTAAGTCTACTGTAGAAGGAATTTGGGTCTGCTTTGAAGTTCTGTTTCTATGTGATAGAGTGACTGGTGTAGTAAGTCTACTGTAGAAGGAATTTGGGTCTGCTTTAAAGTTCTGTTTCATATGTGATAGAGTGACTGGTGTAGTAAGTCTACTGTAGAAGGAATTTGGGTCTGCTTTAAGGTTCTGTTTCATATGTGATAGAGTGACTGGTGTAGTAAGTCTACTGTAGAAGGAATTTGGGTCTGCTTTGAAGTTCTGTTTAATATGTGATAGAGTGACTGGTGTAGTAAGTCTACTGTAGAAGGAATTTGGGTCTGCTTTGAAGTTCTGTTTAATATGTGATAGAGTGACTGGTGTAGTAAGTCTACTGTAGAAGGAATTTGGGTCTGCTTTGAAGTTCTGTTTGATATGTGATAGAGTGACTGGTGTAGTAAGTCTACTGTAGAAGGAATTTGGGTCTGCTTTAAAGTTCTGTTTAATATGTGATAGAGTGACTGATGTGTAGTAAGTCTACTGCAGAAGGAATTTGGGTCTGCTTTAAAGTTCTGTTTAATATGTGATAGAGTGACTGGTGTAGTAAGTCTACTGTAGAAGGAATTTGGGTCTGCTTTTTATATGAAGTTCTGTTTAATATGTGATAGAGTGACTGGTGTAGTAAGTCTACTGTAGAAGGAATTTGGGTCTGCTTTAAAGTTCTGTTTATATGTGATAGAGTGACTGGTGTAGTAAGTCTACTGTAGAAGGAATTTGGGTCTGCTTTAAAGCTCTGTTTAATATGTGATAGAGTGACTGGTGTAGTAAGTCTACTGTAGAAGGAATTTGGGTCTGCTTTGAAGTTCTGTTTAATATGTGATAGAGTGACTGGTGTAGTAAGTCTACTGTAGAAGGAATTTGTGTCTGCTTTGAAGTTCTGTTTCATATGTGATAGAGTGACTGGTGTAGTAAGTCTACTGTAGAAGGAATTTGGGTCTGCTTTGAAGTTCTGTTTAATATGTGATAGAGTGACTGGTGTAGTAAGTCTACTGTAGAAGGAATTTGGGTCTGCTTTGAAGTTCTGTTTAATATGTGATAGAGTGACTGGTGTAGTAAGTCTACTGTAGAAGGAATTTGGGTCTGCTTTGAAGTTCTGTTTCATATGTGATAGAGTGACTGGTGTAGTAAGTCTACTGTAGAAGGAATTTAGGTCTGCTTTAAAGTTCTGTTTGTATGTGATAGAGTGACTGGTGTAGTAAGTCTACTGTATAAGGAATTTGGGTCTGCTTTGAAGTTCTGTTTGATATGTGATAGAGTGACTGGTGTAGTAAGTCTACTGTAGAAGGAATTTGGGTCTGTTTTGATGTTCTGTTTCATATGTGATAGAGTGATTGGTGTAGTAAGTCTACTGTAGAAGGAATTTGGGTCTGCTTTGATAATCTGTTTAATATGTGATAGAGTGACTGGTGTAGTAAGTCTACTGTAGAAGGAATTTGGGTCTACTTTGAAGTTCTGTTTCATATGTGATAGAGTGACTGATGTATTAAGTCTACTGTAGAAGGAATTTGGGTCTGCTTTAAAGTTCTGTTTAATATGTGATAGAGTGACTGATGTAGTAAGTCTACTGTAGAAGGAATTTGGGTCTGCTTTAAAGTTTTGTTTAATATGTGATAGAGTGACTGGTGTAGTAAGTCTACTGTAGAAGGAATTTGGGTCTGCTTTGAAGTTCTGTTTAATATGTGATAGAGTGACTGGTGTAGTAAGTCTACTGTAGAAGGAATTTGGGTCTGCTTTGAAGTTCTGTTTAATATGTGATAGAGTGACTGGTGTAGGAAGTCTACTGCAGAAGGAATTTAGGTCTGCTTTGAAGTTCTGTTTGATATGTGATAGAGTGACTGGTGTAGTAAGTCTACTGTAGAAGGAATTTGGGTCTGCTTTAAAGTTCTGTTTAATATGTGATAGAGTGACTGATGTAGTAAGTCTACTGCAGAAGGAATTTGGGTCTGCTTTAAAGTTTTGTTTAATATGTGATAGAGTGACTGGTGTAGTAAGTCTACTGTAGAAGGAATTTGGGTCTGCTTTGAAGTTCTGTTTAATATGTGATAGAGTGACTGGTGTAGTAAGTCTACTGTAGAAGGAATTTGGGTCTGCTTTAAAGTTCTGTTTATATGTGATAGAGTGACTGGTGTAGTAAGTCTACTGTAGAAGGAATTTGGGTCTGCTTTGAAGTTCTGTTTAATATGTGATAGAGTGACTGGTGTAGTAAGTCTACTGTAGAAGGAATTTGGGTCTGCTTTAAAGCTCTGTTTGATATGTGATAGAGTGACTGGTGTAGTAAGTCTACTGTAGAAGGAATTTGGGTCTGCTTTAAGTTCTGTTTCATATGTGATAGAATGACTGGTGTAGTAAGTCTACTGTAGAAGGAATTTGGGTCTGCTTTAAAGCTCTGTTTGATATGTGATAGAGTGACTGATGTAGTAAGTTTACTGTAGAAGGAATTTGGGTCTGCTTTGATGTTCTGTTTAATATGTGATAGAGTGACTGGTGTAGTAAGTCTACTGTAGAAGGAATTTGGGTCTGCTTTAAAGCTCTGTTTGATATGTGATAGAGTGACTGGTGTAGTAAGTCTACTGTAGAAGGAATTTGGGTCTGCTTTAAGGTTCTGTTTAATATGTGATAGAGTGACTGGTGTAGTAAGTCTACTGTAGAAGGAATTTGGGTCTGCTTTGAAGTTCTGTTTAATATGTGATAGAGTGACTGGTGTAGTAAGTCTACTGTAGAAGGAATTTGGGTCTGCTTTAAACTTCTGTTTAATATGTGATAGAGTGACTGGTGTAGTAAGTCTACTGTAGAAGGAATTTGTGTCTGCTTTGATGTTCTGTTTATATATGATAGAGTGACTGGTGTAGTAAGTCTACTGTAGAAGGAATTTGGGTCTGCTTTAAAGTTCTGTTTATATGTGATAGAGTGACTGGTGTAGTAAGTCTACTGTAGAAGGAATTTGGGTCTGCTTTAAAGCTCTGTTTCATATGTGATAGAGTGACTGGTGTAGTAAGTCTACTGTAGAAGGAATTTGGGTCTGCTTTAAACTCTGTTTGATATGTGATAGAGTGACTGGTGTAGTAAGTCTACTGTAGAAGGAATTTGGGTCTGCTTTGAAGTTCTGTTTCATATGTGATAGAGTGACTGGTGTAGTAAGTCTACTGTAGAAGGAATTTGGGTCTGCTTTAAACTCTGTTTGATATGTGATAGAGTGACTGGTGTAGTAAGTCTACTGTAGAAGGAATTTGTGTCTGCTTTGAAGTTCTGTTTCATATGTGATAGAATGACTGGTGTAGTAAGTCTACTGTAGAAGGAATTTGGGTCTGCTTTAAAGCTCTGTTTGATATGTGATAGAGTGACTGATGTAGTAAGTTTACTGTAGAAGGAATTTGGGTCTGCTTTGATGTTCTGTTTAATATATGATAGAGTGACTGGTGTAGTAAGTCTACTGTAGAAGGAATTTGGGTCTGCTTTAAAGCTCTGTTTGATATGTGATAGAGTGACTGGTGTAGTAAGTCTACTGTAGAAGGAATTTGGGTCTGCTTTAAGGTTCTGCTTAATATGTGATAGAGTGACTGGTGTAGTAAGTCTACTGTAGAAGGAATTTGGGTCTGCTTTGAAGTTCTGTTTCATATGTGATAGAGTGACTGGTGTAGTAAGTCTACTGTAGAAGGAATTTGGGTCTGCTTTAAACTCTGTTTGATATGTGATAGAGTGACTGGTGTAGTAAGTCTACTGTAGAAGGAATTTGTGTCTGCTTTGAAGTTCTGTTTATATGTGATAGAGTGACTGGTGTAGTAAGTCTACTGTAGAAGGAATTTGGGTCTGCTTTGAAGTTCTGTTTAATATGTGATAGAGTGACTGGTGTAATAAGTCTACTGTAGAAGGAATTTGGGTCTGCTTTGAAGTTCTGTTTCATATGTGATAGAGTGACTGGTGTAGTAAGTCTACTGTAGAAGGAATTTGGGTCTGCTTTAAACTCTGTTTGATATGTGATAGAGTGACTGGTGTAGTAAGTCTACTGTAGAAGGAATTTGGGTCTGCTTTGAAGTTCTGTTTCATATGTGATAGAGTGACTGGTGTAGTAAGTCTACTGTAGAAGGAATTTGGGTCTGCTTTAAACTCTGTTTGATATGTGATAGAGTGACTGGTGTAGTAAGTCTACTGTAGAAGGAATTTGTGTCTGCTTTGAAGTTCTGTTTATATGTGATAGAGTGACTGGTGTAGTAAGTCTACTGTAGAAGGAATTTGGGTCTGCTTTAAAGTTCTGTTTAATATGTGATAGAGTGACTGGTGTAGTAAGTCTACTGTAGAAGGAATTTGGGTCTGCTTTAAAGCTCTGTTTGATATGTGATAGAGTGACTGGTGTAGTAAGTCTACTGTTGAAGGAATTTGGGTCTGCTTTGAAGTTCTGTTTCATATGTGATAGAGTGACTGGTGTAGTAAGTCTACTGTAGAAGGAATTTGGGTTTGCTTTAAAGCTCTGTTTGATATGTGATAGAGTGACTGGTGTAGTAAGTCTACTGTTGAAGGAATTTGGGTCTGCTTTGAAGTTCTGTTTAATATGTGATAGAGTGACTGGTGTAGTAAGTCTACTGTCGAAGGAATTTGGGTTTGCTTTAAAGCTCTGTTTGATATGTGATAGAGTGACTGGTGTAGTAAGTCTACTGTAGAAGGAATTTGGGTCTGCTTTAAGGTTCTGTTTAATATGTGATAGAGTGACTGGTGTAGTAAGTCTACTGTAGAAGGAATTTGGGTCTGCTTTGAAGTTCTGTTTAATATGTGATAGAGTGACTGGTGTAGTAAGTCTACTGTAGAAGGAATTTGGGTCTGCTTTAAAGCTCTGTTTAATATGTGATAGAGTGACTGGTGTAGTAAGTCTACTGTAGAAGGAATTTGGGTCTGCTTTAAAGCTCTGTTTAATATGTGATAGAGTGACTGGTGTAGTAAGTCTACTGTAGAAGGAATTTGGGTCTGCTTTGAAGTTCTGTTTAATATGTGATAGAGTGACTGGTGTAGTAAGTCCACTGTAGAAGGAATTTGGGTCTGCTTTAAAGCTCTGTTTAATATGTGATAGAGTGACTGGTGTAGTAAGTCTACTGTAGAAGGAATTTGGGTCTGCTTTGAAGTTCTGTTTAATATGTGATAGAGTGACTGGTGTAGTAAGTCTACTGTAGAAGGAATTTGGGTCTGCTTTGAAGTTCTGTTTAATATGTGATAGAGTGACTGGTGTAGTAAGTCTACTGTCCTCACTTTAATAACAATTGTTAATGTAAGTTACAGAATATTAATTTTACTTTTTCTTCTTCTTTAAACTTTACATCACTAGATCCTGTTTTATTACTTTCCAGACATATCCGGTGATATCCAGACATATCCAGTGATATCCAGAAAATCTCAGATTTTTTTTTATATAAAGATAACTTTAAGGATTGTGAGGACAAGACATGACAAGACAAGACAGACAAGACAGACAAGACATGACAAGACAAGACAGACAAGACAGACAAGACAAGACAGACAAGACCGGACCGGACTGGACCGGACCGGACTGGACCAGACCGGACAGACCGGACAGGACAGGACAGTCTGATTTCAGTCGTTTCTACACAAATGTCAGAGAACTTGTAACTTGAATATCTCCTTAACGGAACAAGATTTTTAAATGTATCTTCACCATTCTATTTCTTTAGATGTTATTTTTCATTTGACCACTGAACTAAAGATTTAGCACAAGTTTTGATCCTACCATTTATTGATTTATTTCAGTTCTTTAATCAGGTTAGCCTGTTCAGTCCGAGGACTGCGTGGTCTTACACAGGGCCCTGAGCAATACAAACAGTACATAGTCAAAATTTAAAAAAAGATAAACAATGTGTAAAATTATGAGAAAAAAAAAATACAATATTAATGTACAAAGATAAGATTTTATAGATAAATGCTTTAATTGTGAAAGGTAAGAATCAGTTGCTTGATTTGTCTCTTAGGAATGACAGCACGGACTTGGAAATATCTACGATTCGAGCAGTTATAACTGCAGGAAAAACGAGAATTGGCGGGAAGAAAATTTATTAATTTTCTTTTTTCTTTAAGATTTCTTGAATAAGCAACAGTATATGTGGTAAATATGTGCTCTAAAAATATCCCCCATGTAATTGAATAATACATTAAATTGCAAAAGAGGGAAGCACATGTATTTACTACATTAATAACTGTAAAAATATTGATTCTGTCACGATTTTTCATGGGAAGAATTTTGACACTTTCTTTAGAACCGTGGGAAATTTGATAATTAATGCCAACTCTGTGACAGCATTTTAAATCCTTGTTTAAATTATTCAAATCCTTGTTTAAATTATTCAGATCCTTGTTTATATTATTCCATAAATGTATGTCTGTTTTACAATTTGGTAATATGAGGACTTGAGAATGATATCAATATTTTCTGGCTTGAGTTGGGATCAGGCAGACACATGTTGAGTATGTGATTTTATTTTTTCTCACAGAACATTTCTGGACTCTCGCTCAACGGAGATGATGCCTCTTGCCGTTAGTGCTGCAACCAAAACCTACCTGTATGCAACATTCTTTCTGGTGTTCTGGCCTCATATCCTTTTATAATGCTAGAAGACTAGCTTCAGCTCAAATTGGTTGAGCTACTGCATCATTGATGCTCTGTGCTTGCGGAATGAACTTAAATGAGAGTTTTTATCTGTTGGACATCTTGTTGGGTACAATTTTTTGTCCAGATGGATATTTGTTTGCCATTCCTGGAAAAGCTGGACAAAATCTACGGTTATAACTAGGGAATACAATTGGGAGTTCGTGGAAAAAAAGAAAGAAAAAATCATTACAAAAAAAAAAAACTTTTTTTTTAAATTTCTTGAGTAAACAACAGTATATGTGGTAAATATGTCTTCTATAAATGTCCCTCGTGTAATTGTGCGATGAAATGTACATGCAATTGCGGAAGAGGGAAGCAAATAAAGATGTTATCAATACATTATTACTATATCTGTCGCGATTAATCGTGGGAATATTTTCGACACCTTTATTCAGAACCTTGGGAAAATTTATCATTGATTCCAACTCCGTTCCTGGGGTACTTGGTTAGCTGAGGGGTACTGGGTTAGCTGAGGGGTACTTGGTTAGCTGAGGGGTACTGGGTTAGCTGAGGGGTACTTGGTTAGCTGAGGGGTACTTGGTTAGCTGAGGGGTACTTGGTTAGCTGAGGGGTACTGGGTTAGCTGAGGGGTACTTGGTTAGCTGAGGGGTACTTGGTTAGCTGAGGGGTACTTGGTTAGCTGAGGGTACTTGGTTAGCTGAGGGTACTGGGTTAGCTGAGGGGTACTTGGTTAGCTGAGGGGTACTTGGTTAGCTGAGGGGTACTTGGTTAGCTGAGGGGTACTTGGTTAGCTGATGGGTACTGGGTTAGCTGAGCGGTACTTGGTTAGCTGAGGGGTACTTGGTGAGCTGAGGGGTACTTGGTTAGCTGAGGGGTACTTGGTTAGCTGAGGGGTACTTGGTTAGCTGGGGGGTACTTGGTTAGCTATGGGGTACTTGGTTAGCTATGGGGTACTTGGTTAGCTGATGGGTACTGGGTTAGCTGAGGGGTACAGGGTTAGCTGAGGGGTAGTTTAAGTTACACTGAGGCAACATGAACTAAGTTGCTTTCAAATCTATTAACATATATTATAGTAGCAATTACTTTCATCACAATTGTCAGACACCTCACTATTTTCTTTTCTTCCTACCTCTGGAATGATCTAACCTCTCAGGCACAATTTGACCCTCACTGTTGTGGTGCTGTTAAGCCTTCATCAAACAAACAAACAAAATGTAAAATTCTTTTTAAATCTCAGGTATGTGTTACAGGGCGACCTTGGCATTTTCGCATGAATTAAATAGAGATCAAACTATGAGAACTGAGGAAGAAAAAAAATACCTTTTTTCAGATTCTAAGACCTTTTCAAAGGAATATTCCTTGAAGTATCATTTTGATATGATGGAAGACTACTAAAAAGATAAATTGGTGTTAAAACCATATCGATATCTGATTCTGTTTTAAAGTTATTGCATTTTAAGATATCATCGGTGTGACCTCACAGTGTACAACGTGATGTCATAACATAACAAGATGACAGGGTAAGAAGGGTTAGTCACCCCATAAAAAACCGAAACTAACACCACCACCACAACAATAACAAAATCAAAGATGCCCAGAGTCAGATTCAAGACCATTCTTATTATGTATTTCTATAAAACCAACAAATATTTTTCTTTTACTTTTAGAGTGTAAGGTTAAAAAGAAAATGGGCAAAGTACGTTCTTATCAAGTGAATGTTCTACCCCATGTCAATAAATGAACAACAAAATCCAGTTATTAGGAAGAGGCAATTAGTTTTCAAAGAAATACACCAAAATTGTCTTGGATCTGCCTTTATGACATCACACTGTACACTGTGATGTTACTTTACAACTTGCGCAATCTATGAAATGAAATAACTCCCAAACGGAATAAGACATAAAAACAGCTTCTATTTTCAAAATGGATTTCTATTTTCAAAATGGACTGGAATAAAATCTTTATATTACCAGTACACTCTGTTTTTGGTAATTAATAAACTCTGTACCAAAATAACTAATATAATGTTTGCTTGCTGTTCTGGTACAAAGTTTATTAAGTGCCAAAAAAGGAGTATAATGAATGTGAAGGCTTTATTCCAGTCCATTTTGACAATAGAAATCCATTTTGAAAATAGAAGATGTTTGAATATAATTTTGCCACCAAATTGTTTCTTTTATCATCCTCCATCACATATATATTATATATTCTTTTAACCAATCAAATTGTATATCTATTATTATGAATATTAATGGAATATTCCTTTAACCAATCAAATTGTATTTCTATTATTATGAATATTAATGGGATATTCCTTTAACCAATCAAAATGTATATCTATTATTCAAACTTTTACTTTTATATGTCGCGAGCACAATCCCTCTTAAAATGTGAGCCCTTCAAAAATGTTTATTTAGCCTCATAATTCCCTGTGGATTAATAATTAACTAGTTGTGTGCTACCATTACCATATATTTTCTGCTCGTTCAGCCATTTTGAATTTCCAATTTCCTTACATAATTCTTACATGTGTCATTTTTAGTAAAGGCTTGCCTATTTACCTCTACGGCGGGAATGTTCACCTCGTTCTGGAAGTGTTACAAAGGTAACCCAGGGGTCATCAAATGCTCCGAAGAAGACAGGAAGAGGGTGAGTGTGTGTATTTTTACCAGGACCCTAGCTCTGTTGTTTCAGAGGGGCGGCCGCCCCGCCCGTCAGTGTTCACATTAAGGTGCGGGATTGTGGAATTCCCACACATATTATCAAATTCCCGCTCAAAAATAATTAAATGGGAGGGGTGTAATTTCCGCAATAAAAAGGCCAAAATAATGCCGAAATAAATAATGATAATAATAATAATAATAAATACCAATTAATACCAAAGATGCAAAATTTGGCGTTTTTTAGCCAAATTTGGGCCTTTTTTGGGCCTGTGTATTTGGAATTTTTGGACCTTTTTTTGGAATATTTGGGCCTGTTTTTTTTTAACCCCCAAATAATAATAATAAACATAATCATAATCATAATCATGATAATAATGAATTATACAAAGGGAGAAAATGAAAAAATTAAACCTTAGTGTCTGCCAGTATTTGGCCCACCCTGTCTCTTTATCAGATAATATATATATATATATATATATATATATATATATATATACATTTATATATATATATATATATTTATATATATATATATATATATATATATATATATATATATATATATAATATATAATATATGTATGTATGTATGTATATATATGTATATATATATATATATATATATATGTATATATATATATATATATGTATATATATATATATATATATATGTATATATATATATATATATATGTATGTATATGTATATATATATATAAAAGATAAGTTCCCGCATTGGCCATTACAAACAAAACAAAATAGGAAAAAATGACAATGTCTCTAGCCAACAGATTATTTTAAAACCAAATATTTCAAAACTCCTGTTTCCTTCTTCAGTGGTATGAAGTTAAAAATAATCTGTTGGCTAGAGACATTGTCATTTTTCCCTATTTTGTTTTATATATATATATATATATATACATACAATATATATATATATACATATATAATATATATATATATATATATATATATATATATATATATATATATATATATATATATATATATATATATATATATATATATACATAGATATACATAGATATATGTTATAAGTTGTGAGACTGAAAAACGAGGAAGACTTTGCCTAATATTACTACGGTGTACTCGAGCTTTCGGCCTTATGCCTTCACCAGGTGCTGTAAAAAATGCTACAAGAATAGTGTTAGATAAGCTATGTACAAGAGAATGTGTAAGAGATACAGTTAATGTGATAAGCACAGGTAAAGGTGAAGTAAAGCCAATTAATTGAAAATATGTAAATTAGATTGTCAATAATTAATAAATGAATAAGATGATAAAATTCATGGATGTACGAATGTATGCATAAAAAGTCTATATAGAGTATCATTTAATTATAATAGTAATAATGAGTTAGATAATGATAATAGTAATGGTAATAACAATAGTAATACTAATGATAATAGTGATAATAACACTAACGGTCAACACTATTTACACTTTTAAGGAACAGCTATGGGCACACCAGTTGCTCATTCATACACGAACATTTTCATGGGCACACTTGAACGGGACATATTACAACTCACCAATCACATTTTCGACAACACATTGAAATGCTTCATGTTAGTGGACATTCACGACCCGCAATCTCTCACTCTTCCAAACACTTATGAACGCAAGACATCCCACAATCAAATACACATTTAACAGCTCCACAGACCACATCCAGTTCTTAGACATACAAATTACACAAAGCAATACACGACTTGAAACCAAGATCTACTCCAAACCTACCGACTCCCACGCATATCTTTTACCCACATCATGTCACCCTAAACACACTTTTGCCAGCATCCCATATAGCCAAGCACTCCGTAATTGTTCAGATGCAGACAGCACAACCCACTACCTAAAAGAATTACAAACACACTTCAACAACTGAGGCTAATTATAGAACAACAAATTCAACATGCAAAACAAACCACTAAGAATGAACTACTCACATACAAACCTAAACAGAAAAATAAACGCACACCACTTGTTATCACATACTCTCTGATTTTTGCTAGCCTCCTCAAAAAGCTACATAAATGCTCCCAACTATTACAAAATTCCACTGAAATTAAAATCAATATTCCCAGAACCTCCCATGGCTGCTTTTAGACGTCCCCGTTCCCTGCGAGACCTTCTCGTAAAGGCGAAGGAACCCTTACCCACCAAACATGACACAAACAATCAGGACCCCTCCGGTTTCTTCCCGTGTAAATCTAAGAGATGTATGTTACACAAGCACATACACGAGACAAACAAAATCAAAAGCACACACACAGATCAAGAATTCCCTATCACAACACATATCAACTGTAAATCATCTTGGCTTATCTACCTAATAACATGCACACAATGCAGAAAACAATACGTTGGAAAAACAGAAACTTCGCTGTATACCAGATTCAGCAACACCAGATCAGAGATGATCAACTAAACACCAATAATGCCAAACACCTTCCTTACACCACACACTTCAGTTCACAACACCATACAATAGACAATGTTAGCATAACCGGCATTGAGACAATAACAAAGAAAACACGGATCGCAATCCTTCACAGAGAGTCCTTCTGGATTAATAAACTTTGAACACTTCAACCACACGGAATAAACGCAGACCAATAACCTCCCACCACATGAATTTATCATAACACGCTTCACCAACCACTCACTCACTAGTAAAATCTCGCACACTATCACGACGTCACAACAAACACACGCTCAATACCTTAATACATGTAAGTTGATTATTTTTTCCTTTTTTCTTCACAAACTTCTCATACCTTGCATGTAGTCTGCCTACGTCTTAGATATATCTTCACATACTTTTATTGGTTCGCATGCGAAGCATTATGCGAACCTATGTAATAGCGATTACGTCCGTCCGGCCATCCACAGATTTGTCTTGAGATTTCCTCAGAAATGTTAAAGTTTTTTGAGAATTCCTCAGAAAATGTTAAAGTTTCTTCAGAGTTCCTCAGAAAAAGTTTCTTCAGATATCCTTATGGAAGGTTAGAATTTCCTTATAAAATGTTAAAGTTTTTCAGTGATACTTAAGACAGGATTGAAGACTAGTTTTCTTAAAAAGTTTACAATACATTTGATATTTTCTTAGAAGATAACTGTAAAATGATATCATTCTCCAATATTCTTCAGAGATCCTAAAGTCTCTTTTTTTAAACTCCACCTTTATTATTGTGCTCATTTGCATAAAGTTGCTACAGTATATGAACTGACCAGACTTTTTTTATTTAGTATGCTTGGTGGAATGCCATGTGGGATATGGGATGTCATGTGGGACATAGGGTGGGATGCCATGTGGAAGATATGGTGGAATGCCATGTGGGACATTGGATGGGATGTCATGTAGGACATGGGGTGGGATGCCATGTGGGACATGGGGTGGGATGCCATGTGGGACATGGGGTGAGATGCCATGTGGTATATGGGATGCCATGTGGGACTTAGTGTGAGATGCCATTTTTATAATTAGCCGGGTCATATAATATGGGTGTCAATTTGCGTGGCCATGCGAACCATGACGGTATTTACCGTTCTAGTTTATCTTATTTATTTTTCTGTGTGAAAAATATTTTTCATCTTTTCCAGACCATAGTTGAACTTGCGGAGACATCCACCCTGGAACTGGACAGCTTCTGCACCACATGTCTTATACGTAAACCAGTGCGTTCAAAGCATTGCTCTCATTGTGACCGTTGTGTGGCCAAATTTGACCATCACTGCCCATGGGTGGACAATTGCGTTGGTAAGAAAATTTCATATTAGATCGCTAGGCTTCATCTATAGTAATAATTGCTGGCATTTAAATGCGGTTTTTACCAAAGTACCATAGTTCTTACAGATATTAATCGTCCACACACAACAAAACCAAACTCAAAGTCTCCGGGGACAATGTTGGGGCGAGGCAAAGCCGGTGCAACCACATCGGTGCAACCACATCGGTGCAACCACATTGGTGCAACCACATCGGTGCAACCACATCAGTGCAACCACATCAGTGCAACATGGGTATCCTCTAAATATTGAGCACCAGACAAAGAAGGAGCAGGCACCATCATTAAAGTCTCTGGTATGACTCTAAGCAGGATTGAACCCAGGCATCCCGGCTGCAAGGTGGACGCTAGTGTGCACATAAGGAATATAGTGGCTCAGTGGTTAGGAGTCTGTGTTCGGAATGAGTAGTACTGGGTTTGATTCCGAGCCGGGCAGCTGAGTTGTGTCCTTGGGCAAGGCTCTTTTAACCCGATTGCTTCAGCTCCATTCAGGCTTTAAAATGAGTACCAGCACTGCTGGGGAGTTAACCTGCGATGGACTGGCGTCTTATCCAGGAGGAGTCGTGTGCTCTCATCCCCTTGCGGCGCCATGGAAACTGGGAATAAGCACCGTCCCTATGAGCCTAATGGCTCAGATGGGTTGAGCTATTTTAATTTTGATTTTAATTTTAATTTTAATTTTAATTTCAATTTTAATTCTAATTTTAATTTTACTTTGTGCACACACTCATATGTGCAAGCTTTAAATCTCTGTTGTACATATTTTTTATTAGTGCCATATTATTATTGTTGTCTTTATATAATATTTTTGTCATCTTTAGGTGCTGGGAACCATAAAGCATTTGTTTATTACCTGGTCTTCCTTCTACCGTGCCTCCTCACCTTCATCTACAGTGTCACGCAGTGTAAGTTGCTCTTTGAATTCTTACTGGAAGATAAATAAATTGGAGAAAAAAAATATTTAGCTCTCAATAAAATCTTAACCTGTCCGATTTATGCCAACTCCAGATCTTTCCTACCCCCTGCCGCCACTATTTTCGTCTTATTCAAAAACAATCCCCCCTCCAACATTATCACCTTCCTGCTCAGCAGCAACCTTTTCTACTTAATTTAATCTCCCCACACCCCTATCTTTTCCTATCTCACATCCCTCTCCCTCTCTCCTTCTTACCAACTTTTCTTCTAAAACCTATTTCCTCTAAACATCTCACTTCTCTCAATCCTTTCTACCTTTTGCAATCATCTCTTTCCTAACCTTTGCACCTTGATTATTTAACACCCTCTTGGCACGATTGACTCTGACTGTCGCGGTGCCGTTAAATGTCATCAAACCAAACCAACCGCAATGAATTCTGGTTTTTAAGTTTGGCTTTTGAAATCTAAAGAACAATACAGGAAGGATTTATAGAATAGTACGTGACCTGAATTGCATGCACCCCCTAATTTTGTTGACTTCGTCATTCAGGACCATTCATGGATTTGACCCACCTCAGCAAAGTCTGACAAAATGGTTACGATTATCAATTGTTAATGTAACTCTTTTGTCACTAATTAGACGTTTCATGTTACTGCAATAACCTAATTAATATGCACACTTCACCTCAACACTAAGTGTAAACAATGCTCTTCACAGATATGATCATTTGTGCAAACAAAACCCCACATCCACCTAAATTTAAGAGGTGTCATAGATACAAATATTTCATTGTTATGCAAATAAGCCAATTAGTATGCACACACAACCCCTAATCATGCTTACTTGAACAATACCCCTACACCAAGTTACATGGATGTACACCATTCATAACTTAAGTTATGAAAACTTTTAACTAAATACTTTAACCAAAACTTTAACCTGACAAATATTTTCATTGTTATGCAAATAAGCTAATTAGTATGCACACACAACCCTCCAATCATGCTCATTTGATCAGTCCCCATGTCCTCTACCCCTATGCCAAGTCACATGATTGTACACTGTTCATAACTTAAGTTAACCAAAACTTTACCGGACGCTGATGCCAACGCCGGGGGTAGTAGAAAAGCTCTACTATTGTTTAAAATGATTAGTTATTGAAGTTTGTTTCGACCACTATCAGTGATCGGACATCATAGTTAGTAATCAGAGTTCCTATCACAAAGTGAACGAAATTAATATCAGTTGTGGGAATCCAAAGGCCATCAGGAACTCTTTTCAACAACAGGTCAAAAAGGAAATATTGAATTTTAATGAATTTATCAAGCCTTGAGAACTCTTTTTAACAATAGGTCAAAAAGGAAATATTGAATTTCAATGAATTTATCATCATTGTAAAAAAGGGAATTTCTAGAAATTTTACAAATTCTTTTGAAGTGATTATTTTTCAATCTTCATTAAAATAATTGAAATTAAGTTCTTAACTGAATAAAATTCAGGCCCTCCTTCCTACTTTCTGTAATAATTTCCCCTGTAAAGTTGTACATGGTTTTTACCTCTGATAACAAAGTTGGACGGAAGTTATTATTTTGCCTCTGTTTGTTTGTCATCTACATATCTCAAGCAGTGGTGAATGGATTTTGATCAAATTTAGTGTATTTTTTTTTCTTCCATTGCTTAAAGGAGCACTAGATCGAAAAGTGAGGATGTATTTTTAGGGGGTCTCTCAAAAAATCAAATGTTTATCTAGCACGCAAAGGTATAGCATTTTTCTGGTTAATAGGAATATTCAGGTGACCTTTACCCTCATGTCGTCTGTGGGCTTTGGAGGCATGAAGTTTATCAATCTGTTACGGATAATGTATCTGTGAAATTTGGAAAAATGAGCGCCCTCACTTTTTGGCAACATATTTTACTTTCAAATGTTTTCTAAAACCAATTTGGCAAACAGGAAACAAGAGTTAAATTGGTTTTATAACTGATAGGAAAAGAAAACTAAAGTTTTCAAGTTAATAAGTCTTTTTCTGAGGAACTACAATCCTGGACAAAAGTATTTGACTCTTTTTCTTTACCACTTGTACCTTTTCAATGTTGTAAGTGAATGTTAAGTTGCAGGTCGAAGTTATGTCCCAACAGTGAAATGAGGTAGAAGGGGAAAAAGGACTTTTGTCCAGGATTGTAGACCTTCCTTATTCAATGCATCATGGAAGCTGTGCTGGTCCTGTTTAACATGTACAGAAGTACACTTGTATATTTTGTCCTGTATTTGCGAGGAAGAAACCAACTATCATGGGTTATGTAGATGATGATCATTCTTTTTTCTACTCATCAAACAAACAATCAAAATGATGAAAGGAATGTACATAATTAACCTGTCTGACTTAAATAATTGACAGCTTTTTCAACCAATCACTGCATGAATTTGCCTAGCAACAAAATCTGTGTAACTAAGTTGGGCAAACATCCTATGGGTGATGGTACAGTACTGCTAGCTAGCGGCATGCGCTCAATGTAGTCAATGCAACTTACTGTCAAAACAAATTTCTGCTCACACAGAATGAGTGACGTCAAAATGGTGATCAAAGATTGCGCTTAGTTGATGGCTTTGTAAATCTGATTGCTGTTACCCAAAACAGTTAGCAAACTGAATTTTGTTTTTCTCCATTTGCTAAAAACTGTAACAATCCGGAGAAGTGCATAAATAGATCAAAGCTTGCGGCAGGCCTCGCTAACATCTAAATGTTAATGCATTGGTAATGCACGATTACGGAATTGAGGTTTGTTTGCCCCTCTTAGTGACCGCGTTGCTATGGTGGTTGTGGCTTATTTTGTTACTCAAGATAAGTTAATCAAATGCCATAAAGGATTAGTTCAGTAGTCAAGCAAACATATCTCATATGAAAGAGGATTTTAAGGATTAGTACAGTGGTCAAGCAAGTGCATCTTATATGAAAGAGGACTTCAAGGATTAGTACAGTGGTCAAGCAAGTCCATCTTATATGAAAGAGGACTTCAAGGATTAGTACAGTGGTCAAGCAAGTCCATCTTATATGAAAGAGGACTTCAAGGATTAGTACAGTGGTCAAAGCAAGTCCATCTTATATGAAAATTAGGACTTCAAGGATTAGTACAGTGGTCAAGCAAGTCCATCTTATATGAAAGAGGACTTCAAGGATTAGTACAGTGGTCAAGCAAAAACGCATCTTATATGAAAGAGGACTTCAAGGATTAGTACAGTGGTCAAGCAAGTCCATCTTATATGAAAGAGGACTTCAAGGATTAGTACAGTGGTCAAGCAAGTCCATCTTATATGAAAGAGGACTTCAAGGATTAGTACAGTGGTCAAGCAAGTGCATCTTATATGAAAGAGGACTTCAAGGATTAGTACAGTGGTCAAGCAAGTCCATCTTATATGAAAGAGGACTTCAAGGATTAGTACAGTGGTCAAGCAAGTCCATCTTATATGAAAGAGGACTTCAAGGATTAGTACAGTGGTCAAGCAAGTCCATCTTATATGAAAGAGGACTTCAAGGATTAGTACAGTGGTCAAGCAAGTGCATCTTATATGAAAGAGGACTTCAAGGATTAGTACAGTGGTCAAGCAAGTCCATCTTATATGAAAGAGGACTTCAAGGATTAGTACAGTGGTCAAGCAAGTCCATCTTATATGAAAGAGGACTTCAAGGATTAGTACAGTGGTCAAGCAAGTACATCTTATATGAAAGAGGACTTCAAGGATTAGTTGTACAGTGGTCAAGCAAGTCCATCTTATATGAAAGAGGACTTCAAGGATTAGTACAGTGGTCAAGCAAGTCCATCTTATATGAAAGAGGACTTCAAGGATTAGTACAGTGGTCAAGCAAGTCCATCTTATATGAAAGAGGACTTCAAGGGGGATTAAGTACAGTGGTCAAGCAAGTCCATCTTATATGAAAGAGGACTTCAAGGATTAGTACAGTGGTCAATATTTGGGGTTTAGTCCATCTTATATGAAAGAGGACTTCAAGGATTAGTACAGTGGTCAAGGTCCATCTTATATGAAAGAGGACTTCAAGGATTAGTACAGTGGTCAAGCAAGTCCATCTTATATGAAAGAGGACTTCAAGGATTAGTACAGTGGTCAAGCAAGTCCATCTTATATGAAAGAGGACTTCAAGGATTAGTACAGTGGTCAAGCAAGTGCATCTTATATGAAAGAGGACTTCAAGGATTAGTACAGTGGTCAAGCAAGTCCATCTTATATGAAAGAGGACTTCAAGGATTAGTACAGTGGTCAAGCAAGTCCATCTTATATGAAAGAGGACTTCAAGGATTAGTACAATGGTCAAGCAAGTCCATCTTATATGAAAGAGGACTTCAAGGATTAGTACAGTGGTCAAGCAAGTCCATCTTATATGAAAGAGGACTTCAAGGATTAGTACAGTGGTCAAGCAAGTGCATCTTATATGAAAGCTTCAAGGATTAGTACAGTGGTCAAGCAAGTCCATCTTATATGAAAGAGGACTTCAAGGATTAGTACAGTGGTCAAGCAAGTCCATCTTATATGAAAGAGGACTTCAAGGATTAGTACAGTGGTCAAGCAAGTCCATCTTATATGAAAGAGGATTTTAAAAGACACAAAATGGTGAAGGAAGCATTCAAAATGCCTATTCTGTTAAAGAGTTATTACAGTTTAATCTCCGTCTTATCTGTAATGAAATGACTGGTGTAGTAAGTCTACTATGTCAGATTGGTGCCTTCATCCTCGCATTAACAATTGTTAATGTATTTTGAAGAACATTTATTTACCTTTTTTACTGTTTGACTGGCTCTTAGTCAAATTCAGGATACTTTTTAGATTATTATGCTTATATTATTAATGTGTTAACTGACCAGCTCCCAACTTATTTGCATCTTAGAAAGGGACATTTATCACCTTAGGCACAATCAGTTTTACATACCAAAAACCCAAAAGAAATCATGTAACTTTTGTTTGTTTTGTAAAACATCACTGATTACCCTTTGTAGAAGCGAGCGTTGTATAAATGTAGCAAATAATAATAAGAGGAAAGAAGTGATTAAAATGTGGGGTACATTGTGACAGTGGAGGACAGAAATAGAGCGGTTGAGATGTTTTAGGGGGATATTTGGGGCTTGGTCCGATGCCCTGAAAGGAAATCCATACAATACAATAATAATAAGAGGAAAGAAGAGATTAAAATGTGGGGTACATTGTGACAGTGGAGGACAGAAATAGAGTGGTTGGGATGTTTTAGGGGGATATTTGGGGCTTAGTCCGATGCCCTGAAAGGAAATCCATACAATACAATAATAATAAGAGGAAAGAAGTGATTACAATTTGGGGTACATTGTGACAGTGGAGGACAGAAATAGAGCGGTTGGGTTGTTTTAGGGGGATATTTGGGGCTTAGTCCGATGCCCTGAAAGGAAATCCATACAATACAATAATAATAAGAGGAAAGAAGTGGATTACAATTTGGGGTACATTGTGACAGTGGAGGACAAAAATAGAGCGGTTGGATGTTTTAGGGGATATTTGGGGCTTAGTCCGATGCCCTGAAAGGAAATCCATACAATACAATAATAATAAGAGGAAAGAAGTGATTAAAATTTGGGGTACATTGTGACAGTGAAGGACAAAAATAGAGCGGTTGGGTTGTTTTAGGGGGATATTTGGGGCTTAGTCCGATGCCCTGAAAGGAAATCCATACAATACAATAATAATAAGAGGAGAGAAGTGATTACAATTTGGGGTACATTGTGACAGTGGAGGACAGAAATAGAGCGGTTGGGATGTTTTAGGGGGATATTTGGGGCTTGGTCCGATGCCCTGCAAGGAAATTCATACAATACAATAATAATAAGAGGAAAGAAGTGATTACAATTTGGGGTACATTGTGACAGTGGAGGACAAAAATAGAGCGGTTGGGTTGTTTTAGGGGGATATTTGGGGCTTAGTCCGATGCCCTGAAAGGAAATCCATACAATACAATAATAATAAGAGGAAAGAAGTGATTAAAATTTGGGGTACATTGTGACAGTGGAGGACAGAAATAGAGCGGTTGGGATGTTTTAGGGGGATATTTGGGGCTTAGTCCGATGCCCTGAAAGAAGAAAAAATCCATACAATGGACAATAATAATAAGAGGAAAGGAAATGATTACAATTTAAGAGGAAAGAAGTACATTGTGACAGTGGAGGACAAAAATAGAGCGGTTGGGTTGTTTTAGGGGGATATTTGGGGCTTTGTCCGATGCCCTGAAAGGAAATCCATACAATACAATAATAATAAGAGGAAAGAAGTGATTACAATTTGGGGTACATTGTGACAGTGGAGGACAGAAATGGAGCGAAAGTTGGGTTGTTTTAGGGGATATTTGGGGCTTAGTCCGATGCCTGAAAGGAAATCCATACAATACAATAATAATAAGAGGAAAGAAGTGATTACAATTTGGGGTACATTGTGACAGTGGAGGACAGAAATAGAGTGGTTGGGATGTTTTAGGGGATATTTGGGGCTTAGTCCGATGCCCTGAAAGGAAATCCATACAATACAATAATAATAAGAGGAAAGAAGTGATTAAATTTGGGGTACATTACAGTGGAGGACAGAAATAGAGCGGTTTGTTTTAGGGGATATTTGGGGCTTATCCGATGCCCTGAAAGGAAATCAGAGGAAAGAAGTGATTAAAATGTGGGGTACATTGGACAGTGGAGGACAAAAATAGAGCGGTTGGGTTGTTTTAGGGGATATTTGGGGCTTGAAAGGAAATCCATACAATACAATAATAATAAGAGAAAGAAGAGATTAAAATGTTGGGTTGTTTTAGACATTGTGACAGTGGAAAAAAATAGAGCGCAATATTTGGGGCCATGCCCTGAAAGGAAATCCATACAATACAATAATAATAAGAGGAGAGAAGTGATTACAATTTGGGGTACATTGTGACAGTGGGGGACAGAAATGGAGCGGTTGGGTTGTTTTAGGGGGATATTTGGGGCTTGGTCCGATGCCCTGCAAGGAAATTCATACAATACAATAATAATAAGAGGAGAGAAGTGATTACAATTTGGGGTACATTGTGATAGTGGAGGACAGAAATAGAGCGGTTGGGATGTTTTAGGAGAATATTTGGGGCTTAGTCCGATGCCTTAAAAGGAAATTCATACAATACAATAATAATCAGAGGAGAGAAGGGATTACAATGTGGGGTACATTGTGACAGTGGAGGACAAAAATAGAGCGGTTGGGATGTTTTAGGGGGATATTTGGGGCTTGGTCCGATGCCCTGCAAGGAAATCCATACAATACAATAATAATAAGTGGAAAGAAGTGATTACAATTTGGGGTACATTGTGACAGTGGAGGACAGAAATAGAGCGGTTGAGATGTTTTAGGGGGATATTTGGGGCTTAGTCCGATGCCCTGAAAGGAAATCCATACAATACAATAATAATAAGAGGAAAGAAGTGATTACAATTTGGGGTACATTGTGACAGTGGAGGACAAAAATAGAGCGGTTGGGATGTTTTAGGGGGATATTTGGGGCTTAGTCCGATGCCCTGAAAGGAAATCCATACAATACAATAATAATAAGAGGAAAGAAGTGATTACAATTTGGGGTACATTGTGACAGTGGAGGACAAAAATAGAGCGGTTGGGATGTTTTAGGGGGATATTTGGGGCTTAGTCCGATGCCCTGAAAGGAAATCCATACAATACAATAATAATAAGAGGAAAGAAGTGATTAAAATGTGGGGTACATTGTGACAGTGGAGGACAGAAATAGAGCGGTTGGGTTGTTTTAGGGGGATATTTGGGGCTTAGTCCGATGCCCTGAAAGGAAATCCATACAATACAATAATAATAAGAGGAAAGAAGTGATTACAATTTGGGGTACATTGTGACAGTGGAGGACAGAAATAGAGCGGTTGGGTTGTTTTAGGGGGATATTTGGGGCTTAGTCCGATGCCCTGAAAGGAAATCCATACAATACAATAATAATAAGAGGAAAGAAGTGATTACAATTTGGGGTACATTGTGACAGTGGAGGACAGAAATAGAGTGGTTGGGTTGTTTTAGGGGGATATTTGGGGCTTAGTCCGATGCCCTGAAAGGAAATCCATACAATACAATAATAATAAGAGGAAAGAAGTGATTACAATTTGGGGTACATTGTGACAGTGGAGGACAGAAATAGAGCGGTTGGGATGTTTTAGGGGGATATTTGGGGCTTAGTCCGATGCCCTGAAAGGAAATCCATACAATACAATAATAATAAGAGGAAAGAAGTGATTACAATTTGGGGTACATTGTGACAGTGGAGGACAGAAATAGAGCGGTAGAGATGTTTTAGGGGGATATTTGGGGCTTAGTCCGATGCCCTGAAAGGAAATCCATACAATACAATAATAATAAGAGGAAAGAAGTGATTACAATTTGGGGTACATTGTGACAGTGGAGGACAAAAATAGAGCGGTTGGGTTGTTTTAGGGGGATATTTGGGGCTTAGTCCGATGCCCTGAAAGGAAATCCATACAATACAATAATAATAAGAGGAAAGAAGTGATTACAATTTGGGGTACATTGTGACAGTGGAGGACAGAAATAGAGCGGTTGGGATGTTTTAGGGGGATATTTGGGGCTTAGTCCGATGCCCTGAAAGGAAATCCATACAATACAATAATAATAAGAGGAAAGAAGTGATTACAATTTGGGGTACATTGTGACAGTGGAGGACAAAAATAGAGCGGTTGGGTTGTTTTAGGGGGATATTTGGGGCTTAGTCCGATGCCCTGAAAGGAAATCCATACAATACAATAATAATAAGAGGAAAGAAGTGATTACAATTTGGGGTACATTGTGACAGTGGAGGACAGAAATAGAGCGGTTGGGTTGTTTTAGGGGGATATTTGGGGCTTAGTCCGATGCCCTGAAAGGAAATCCATACAATACAATAATAATAAGAGGAAAGAAGTGATTACAATTTGGGGTACATTGTGACAGTGGAGGACAGAAATAGAGCGGTTGGGTTGTTTTAGGGGGATATTTGGGGCTTAGTCCGATGCCCTGAAAGGAAATCCATACAATACAATAATAATAAGAGGAAAGAAGTGATTACAATTTGGGGTACATTGTGACAGTGGAGGACAGAAATAGAGCAGTTGGGATGTTTTAGGGGGATATTTGGGGCTTAGTCCGATGCCCTGAAAGGAAATCCATACAATACAATAATAATAAGAGGAAAGAAGTGATTACAATTTGGGGTACATTGTGACAGTGGAGGACAAAAATAGAGCGGTTGGGTTGTTTTAGGGGGATATTTGAGGCTTAGTCCGATGTCCTGAAAGGAAATCCATACAATACAATAATAATAAGAGGAAAGAAGTGATTACAATTTGGGGTACATTGTGACAGTGGAGGACAGAAATAGAGTGGTTGAGTTGTTTTAGGGGAATATTTGGGGCTTAGTCCGATGCCTTAAAAGGAAATCCATACAGTACAATAATAATAAGAGGTGAGAAGTGATTACAATTTGGGGTACATTGTGACAGTGGAGGACAGAAATAGAGCGGTTGGGATGTTTTAGGGGGATATTTGGGGCTTGGTCCGATGCCCTGAAAGGAAATCCATACAATACAATAATAATAAGAGGAAAGAAGTGATTAAAATGTGGGGTACATTGTAACAGTGGAGGACAAAAATAGAGCGGTTGGCTTGTTTTAGGGGGATATTTGGGGCTAAGTCCGATGCGTAATTTTGTTTCTGAATTTAAATTTCAAAGCTAAAGACTACTTTGTATGCTTTTTCAACAGATTGGTCAAGTGTGTGCAAGACGACCTTTGACCTGGATGGGTTCTGGGTCGCGCTCGGAGAGGTCATCTCATGTTCACCGTGGGTCTTTTGGGTCTTCATGAATGGTTTGATCCATGGTACATGGGTGTCAGCGCTTCTTGTATGTCAACTCTACCAGGTAAGATTTTGACACGGAGAAAATATCCATTTTTGTCTCACCTGTGAAGCAGAAAGAGACATAGCGATCATTCTGTAGTGCGGTGGCGGTTTCCACGAAAAGTTTTTACCTAATGGAATGTTTTTGCCTCAAAAGAACTGAGAACAATAAGCCTCGGTTTTAATAGCAATTTGTATCTCGCTCTTAAAAGGAAGTACTGGTCTGCAAAGAACTGGAAACAATAAGTCTAGATTTCAATAGCCATTTATATCTAGCTTGAAAGAAAATTGTAACAATGGAAAGGTTGCCTCAAAAGAACTGAGAACAATAAGCCTCAGTTTTAATAGCAATTTGTATCTCGCTCACAAAAGGAAGAACTGGTCTGCAAAGAACTGAAAACGATAAGTCTAGATTTCAATAGCCATTTATATCTCGCTTGAAAGAAAATTGTAACAATGGAAAGGTTGCCTCAAAAGAACTGAGAAGAATAAGCCTCGGTTTTAATAGCAGTTTGTATCTCGCTTACAAAAGGAAGAAGTGGTCTGCAAAGAACTGGAAACAAGTCTAGATCTCAATAGCCATTTATATCTAGCTTGAAAGAAAATTGTAACAATGGAAAGGTTGCCTGAAAAGAACTGAGAACAGTAAGCCTCGGTTTTAATAGCAATTTGTATCTCGCTTACAAAAGAAAGTACTGGTCTGCAAAGAACTGGAAACAATAAGTCTAGATTTCAATAGCCATTTATATCTAGCTTGAAAGAAAATTGTAACAATGGAAAGGTTGCCTCAAAAGAACTGAGAACAGTAAGCCTCGGTTTTAATTGCAATTTGTATCTCGCTTACAAAAGAAAGTACTGGTCTGCAAAGAACTGGAAACAATAAGTCTAGATCTCAATAGCCATTTATATCTCGCTTGAAAGAAAATTGTAACAATGGAAAGGTTGCCTCAAAAGAACTGAGAACAATAAGCCTCGGTTTTAATAGCAATTTGTATCTCGCTCACAAAAGGAAGTACTGGTCTGCAAAGAACTGGAAACAATAAGTCTAGATTTCAATAGCCATTTATATCTAGCTTGAAAGAAAATTGTAACAATGGAAAGGTTGCCTCAAAAGAACTGATTTCTGGTCTGAATAGCAGTTGAATCAATAAAACCTGGCTTGAAAAGAAATTACAGTAAGGATCTACTGTAGGATGACCTCCAAGGATAAAATACTGTGGAGATGGTTCAAATTGAATTAGGCGAGACCTTCTAATTTGCACATTTCTGGTGTTTAGTTGATGTGTATCTTAGATGTAGTAATAATAATAATTCATAAATACTTTAAGGAAATCCTTGCATCTGATTGGTTAATTACCCATGTTCGAATGAAGTATCGAGACATGGCTTGAGCTTCCACGTGAATTTCTATAAACAAGTTGGGAGAATTAAAATTGTTGATCAACAATGAATCTCCACTTGTTGCTTTTCAATGTGTCTTTCAGATCATACACCTCAATTTTACACTTTTGTTGTATACATTATCCCTGTAGTTATTGGTTTATAATGAAAATTGATATTTCAACGCCAAAACAAAATAGTAGCCTATTTTTTTGCTGTCATCGCACGCGCATACGTATATTCGTGTTATCATCTTGTTGTTAAGTGAATCTATTTTAATGTGTTAGGAGAATAAACTTGTTATCAACATGATTCAAATTTGTTTGCATTTTTCTTTTCTTTTTTTATTTTATGTCAGAATTTATGAATCGGAATCAAGTAGAAGGTGCCTTGGTCTCTATTGCTCATTCAAAACCCGGCTATGACGTCACAGGGGCAGAGGCCCTCGGCCGCGCTGCCTCTCAGCCTCCCCCTGTGACGTCATAGCCGGTTTTGAATGAGCAGTGAGACTCGGCACCATCTACTTGATTCCTTAAATCAAGTCTTATAAAGTAGAGGATCTAAGCATAGGCTGTTGTTGTTCAAAGGGCTTGTAAGCATGGAAAGGGGAATTCAATCCTATCTATGGACAGGTAGCAACAACTTGAGCTTAATTGGAAGAAATACTCCATGAAAAATAGCAAAACGTTCCATCAAAATTGGTTCAAATTGGACCATTTTGCAGCATTTTTAATTTTCATGCCTCATTAGGATAAATTATTCTTTCTTTTTTTTTTTGGTGGGGGAGGGAAATTTGTGACATCAGAACATTATATGAATTTCCTGAAGATATATTGTTTTCCAAACCAACTTCTTTGAATATGGCCAACACCCTCGGTCAAAATTTAGTTGGAGAAAATGTTCGTCAGTGACTGAAATTTTAGACATTTTTAATTTTAAAAATTAAATTAAAATATTTTGAGATGTCGTTTCTTTCATACATCCCAACTTTTCATACATTAAAAATAAAAATTAAAAAATAGAAATACAAGTTCTGGTGCTTATATTATGATTTAGAGACTTCTATCTGGTGCTTTCTGGTGAATATAAAATCTCTTCCTGTCCGTATATCTTCAAATGCACCAAACAAACATCCTGCTGATCTTTCACTTGTTCTAAGTTAATCTCTTTTCCTGTTGTGATATAAAGTGCCAAGGTGAAAAAAAGCCATACCAGAATATAATTTCAGTAGCTCTGATGGGCCAATCAGATGGATCACTCTACAATCTGGGACAAAACTGTTGGAACACTTCAGCTTTTTGAGAATTACATATGTTATAGTGAAATGCTTTTTTGTGTTTATTTTTACGAGAATTGTAACCCCCTACCCCCTTTTCAATGTTGAATTTCTTTCTTTCTTATCGTCATTTCCAGAAAAAACAGTAACAACGTCCCACATTGAATGAGGAGGGGGAGGGTAGGACAATTAATATAGTGAGGTAGGGGAGGAGAACACTGGGGGCGTCACTGAAATGATAAAAATGTCCTTAAAATTCTAAAATATTAATTACAAATGAAAGAGTAGAGATTGAAGGAACAGAAAACATTTCCAGTATTTCTGGTTTCTAAATGTGGAACAATTTACAATAGAAAAGTAGCTTCATGAAAAACATCACATATTTTCACCAAGTGTTTCAATGAGTTTTGTCCAAGATAGTAGCTCAGTGAGATAAAAACAAGTGTAAAAGGTTCAATATGAAATGGCGTGGCAGAAAAACAAAGGGATAGTAAACAAAACATTAAACAAACAGACCAATTACGTAACCGTACCGCTCTCCTCTCCTTCCTGACTGGAGATTGAGGCTTTAAGAAGTAGCTTCTTCTTCTATTTCTTCTTGTCTCTTGCAGATTCTGTCGCCTCCCTCCAACTGTTCCATCCAAGCTCCTTCCTCTTTTCTCAACAGTCCTTCTCCAAGTTGTTTGCGGTCATCTTTTTTTTCTGCTTCCCTCTGGGGCCCACAATAATGCAACTTTAGCATAATATTTATTCTCTCTCCTTAGCACATGCCCAATCCATCTCCATCTTTTTGCATAAAATGTCTTACTAATTGGTATTATCTGTATTCTTTCATATATATCATCATTACTGATCTTCATTGGCCATCTAATTTTCATGTTTTTTTAGCTATGTCTAGCTTATTTACGTCTGATTTGTTGAACTTTTAGGTTTCTGAGCCATAAAGTAGCACTGATATAACATTGGTGTGAAAAATTATAAATTTGGTTTTTCTCTTGTATATGTTTGAATCCCCTAATGTGGTCAGTGCTAAGGAGATTCCATAGAAAACAAACCAATAGTATGCACCAACATAGCTGGTGACCTGAGTATGACCAGTGCAAAATGGTCATTTAACCTCTGTTGACATCAACCAATCATTTTGTGTTTTCCCAGTTGTTAACTCATGAATATTCATGTACAGGTGCTGTGGCTTGGAATGACGACCAATGAGAGGATGAATCATTCAAGGTACAAACATCTACACGCGCAACCGTTCTCCCCAAGCAAAGTAAACAATCCATTTAAGTAAGTACCATATTTTTATCTTCCCCGTAGAAAATGGTCAGCTCCATTTAAGGGTCAGTTCAGAGGTCACACATTTTGTACGAAAGAAAATAGTGAAGGAATTACTTTAGTATCTTGCTCCATTTTGGAGATATTCAAGTTTAACCCTTACTCTACCTGCACTTTTTGGTGTGCATGTGAAACATAATGCGAACCTATGTAATGAAGATTTCGGCTGTCCGTCTGTCCGTCCACAGTTTTTCCTGAGGCTTCTTCAGAAATGTTAGTTTTTTGAGAATTCCTTAGAAAATGTTAAACTTTCTTCAGTGTTCTTCAGAAAAAGCTAAAGTTTTTTCCAGATATTCGTATGAAAGGTTAGAATTTTCTTACAAAATGTTAAAGTTTTTCAGAGACACTTAAGACAGATTGAAGACTTAATTTCCTTAAAAAGTCTACAAAACATTTGATATTTCCTTAGAAGATAACTGTATAATGATATAATTTTCCAATATTCTTTAGAGATCCTCAAGCGTTTCTTTCGTAGCACTGGAGATTTAAAATCCTTCTAAATACTTGGGCACCAACGGTTGTATCAGGCATAATTATTCAACTCTGCCTTTATTATTGTGGTCATTTGCATAAAGTTGCTACAGTATATGAACTGACCAGACTTTGGTGAGCATGCAAAGCTTAATGCGAACCTATGTAATGGCGATTTCGTCCTTCCACAGTTTTTCCTGATAATTCCTCAGAAATGTTAATGTTTTTTGAGAATTCCTCAAAAAATGTTTAAGTTTCTTCAGAGTTCCTTAGAAGAAGTTGAAGTTTCTTCAGATATCCTTATGGAAGGTTAGAATTTCTTTACAACATGTTAAAGTTTTTCAGAGAAACTTAAGACATATTAGAGACTAATTTCCTTACAAAGGCTATGTATGTTAGGTTTGTTTACACTTTAACTGTCATTAAATCTTTAACGATGTCATTAAATCTTTAACGATGTTAAATCTTTAACGATGTCATATTATCAATCATTTATTTTTTTAAGTTGAAAGAGAATATTGTACAGAACAAGAAAATACTTGATAGCAGTGGTAAAGTAACATGTCCAAACATTTATTATACTTTCAAAATGCTTCTTCAAAATTGACCAAAATTTGGCCAAATCTGGTTGTCATGGAAATGATCATCAACAACTTAGAGGTAAACAGATTTAAGCTAAAAATCAGTAGATTTAAAGAAAATCATTAAATTACATTTAAAAAGATCAAATATGACAAAAATAAAATTGCTTTTAAAATAAAACCAGTCAGTTGGTTTTTGCACTGCCTTTGGTTGAACTATAACATCATTGATGTCTAGTTTCTTTTAAAGTCCTCTTTCATATAAGGTAAACTTGCTTGACCTCTGAACTAATCCTTTAAACAAAGGAATATTGGCTGCATGTCATACACAGTGACATACCCCATCCCCAGTTTTAAAAAGAGGTTAAAACCCATCTTGTCCATAGGATTTTACTTTAGTCATTACCAGCTGTTTACAAGTTCTGTTTTGGCAAACTTTCATGGGTCGCAGAATAAAAGAGAAAAATATGGTACATTTTATTGGCCGTTGTAGAGTGGTCCAGCAAATCCATCTTATATGAAAGAGATCAGACACAAATTCATCTACCTACTGTGGTGAAGCGGTTATTATACCTGTCTACAGGACCTGGGTTCAAGCCTGGGTTGGTTAGACATGCCAGTGCACCACAACTGCTTATCAAAGGCCGTGGACATTGACTTGGTTGTCGATATTATGTCTGTCCGTACGTCGTACCTGTGTTCTCGTCCGGGTCATATTAAGTGTTTTGTGATAGCATTGTTACTATCATAAGCGAATACGCAGGCGACGACCGCGTCATTGTAATTGTGTGTTCACTCGTCGTCGTCGGCAAATTTAAAGGATGTAAACCTGTCTGTAAGATTTGACGTTGGCTGTTTACGAGTTCTGTTTTAGGAAATTCCTAAGAGTTACAGATATAAACAGATAAAGGTGCTATAGTTTGCTAGACATTGTTCAGTGGTCAAGCAAGTCCATCTTGCCATGGTGATGACAGTATGAAGTCGATAAATAAGAAAATGTTTTGCCGGGGTACAGGAGGGATTAACAGGATTAGTTCCGTGGTCAGATATGTCAATAATGTATGATAGAGGGCAAAAGATGAAAGTATATTAACCGTTAAGGCTGTTACACACTGAACGCGATGCGGCGAGCGATTTTTTAAACAAAGTGAAAAAGAAAAAAAAAGTACAAGAAACATTTTGACTTCTTGTTTTCAGAGAAGGAGCGTCATCGCATGGCTATTTAGATGATAACTGAAAATTGATTGAAAGGGCGTTTCTACGCTCATTAAAGCAAAATTCGCGTTGTGACAGAAAATCACACCCCACTAAAGCGAATTTCTCCACAATTTAAACAAAAAAGCATTTCTAACAAATTTTCCAGTATCATCAGAAAGCCTTAATTGGTAACTTTATCATGTGTAAGCAAAAAGTTAAAGCATCTTATAATATTTGTTTCCTGTTTGATTATCAAAATTGATTGAAAGGGCCTTTCTACGCCCATTAAAGCAAAATTCACATCGTGACAGAAAATCATGCCCCACTGAAGCGACAAAAAGAAAATTTTGTTTCTTGTATGATTATTAAAATTGATTGAAAGGGCCTTTCTACGCCCATTGAAGCAAAACTTCGTCGCGACAGAAAATCGCTATCCCCACTAAAGTGAATTTCTCCACAGTTTGAACAAAAAAGCATTTCTAACAAATTTTCCAGCATCATTAGAAAGCCTTAATTGTAAACTTCATCATGTGTAGGCAAAAAGTCAAAGCATCTTATAATATTTGTTTCCTGTATGATTATCAAAATTGATTGAAAGGGTCTGTTATGGCCCATTAAAGCAAAGGGTATCCAAACACAACTGTGGCTGTAAGGATCTTTTTTAAAAGGGCTTTTTCACAAACTTCTCTTCTATTTTCTACTGTTACAAGTTTATCTCTCTACCAAGGGTACCAAACACATCTGTGGCTGTAAGGATCTTTGTGGAAAGAGGGCTTTTTCACAAACTTCTCTTCTATTTTCCACTGTTACAAGTTTATCTCTCTACCAAGGGTACCAAACACATCTGTGGCTGTAAGGATCTTTTTAAAAAGAGGGCTTTTTCACAAACTTCTCTTCTATTTTCTACTGTTACAAGTTTATCTTACATGAAAACATAAGATTTTGAACCATACATTGGTATTGATAATTTTCCAGTCAAACATGCATAGTGTTATGCAAATGAGGTTAATAATTTGCATACCTGGTTTTTTTTGTTTTTGAATTGTTGAAAGAATTTCCTTTCAAATGATACTACTGATGGATTTTATGGAGCAGGGAATATATGAATATGTAAATCTTAAAGAAGGTTGTTGACCTTTAAGATTTTTAAATAATGCACACACACACACACACAACACGTTCAAACAATGCACCCCTATATGATTTTGGTATGGTCTTAAAATTATTTTTTGAATTTGGTACATAAAAAAATTGCAAAATATTTGGCATCTGGTAGAATAAGGGTTAAAGGAATATATATACCCAAGGTCAAACATGTGGACCTTATATTAAAGAGGACAATTTAAAATGTATATCGAAGAAATGATATTTTGATATCGTGTTCCATTTAGAATGAGTTTCAAAAATTCCTCAAGTGTGTAAAAGTGACTGGTGCCATCAAACCCAAAGTCGGGACCAACACCCCCTACATAGTCACAATTGCAGGAGAGACGTCGTTGTCACCAGCATCCGCCTTGGTCACTCACTCTCTCACCCACTCCCTTCTCCTTTCCAGTTCCCCTGCTCCCCTGCCCCACCTGCAACCCTGGACTCTCCATCAAGCATATCCTCTGAACCTGTCCCCTATACCTGAAGTCCAGGTCTCCTCTCTCCTCACCCACCTCAATCTCGGATCTATTAAAAAACAATCCTTCCTCCAACATGATCAACTTCCTCCGCAGCAATAACCTATTCCACCATATCTAATCTTCCTTTCCACCCCTTCTACACCTAACCTTACACACACCTCTCTTTTCATCTTAATTTTCTCCCAAATTTACCCTATTTTCCCACTTTTCTCCCTCTCAATCCTCCATCTCCTCTCTGCCCTGACTTTAACACCATAATTTTTTAACACCCTCTTTTGTCACATTTGACTCTGACTGTCACGATGCTATTAAACATCAACATACCAGTGACTGGTGTACCTTTGAAAATTACAGGCCGCTCCATCATGGGCTTAAATGCTCTCAAATGTAGTCAAAACCATTCAAACAGCAAAAGTCCCATCAAAATTGGTTAAAAATTGATTATTTTACAGCGTATTAAAATTAAGATACCTAATTAGCATAAATTGCACAATATTTTGTGACCTCAGAATGGGACAAACAAGTAAGTAATTGCTCATGTTAACAAATGATTTCCTTCCCCAAAATGTTTTGAATGGGAGAAGTTGGACACCTGAAAGGAAATTAGTTATTAATATTATTATTACCTTGACCCAGATTTAACAGTAGAAGGCAATTATAGAAACTTTGGTTTTTGAAACTTGCCGGGAATGAAATACAAAGAATT
This sequence comes from Chiridota heheva, assembly GCA_020152595.1. Lineage (NCBI taxonomy): Eukaryota > Metazoa > Echinodermata > Holothuroidea > Apodida > Chiridotidae > Chiridota > Chiridota heheva. The sequence goes on along the minus strand of JAIGNY010000279.1, from coordinate 1,664,705 downwards.
ACATTCAAGAGTTTGAGCTGTATTCCTGTTTATGCATCAGGACTTTTGTACATGCTAAAAAATTGTACAAACTTTGATTTGTCGTAACTTAAAAACTATAAGTGCTGTTGTGATCATTAAAAGACCATTCTGCTCAGAATGAAAATGATCTACCAGTGTGTCCATATTCCGTTAAAAACATATTTGAAACATTACGGAGTATGATACTGTCTAATGAGATTTTTCCCATCTTTCCATGCATCCAATAGTCTTTGTATTTCCTCAATCATATAGGTGTAGGAACTGGGAGTGGGGAAGTGGGGAGGAGTGGGGTGCACTGGGACATGTACCCCCACTTTACCAATATATGATAAAATTACCCCTTTTGAAAATAAAAAGTGTCCCTCAATTACTGTCCCAATAGTAGGAAATTGTAGGCAACTTTTGTCAGTCGAAGGTAGGAATGTGTCCCCATTGGTAATGTGCCTCTTTCCAAAAATAAAATGCTCTTTACTGTATTTAGTTGTTTGGACTCGGAATTGATTCTATCTACAGATTGAGATGGGGTACATATGATTTGAAAAGTGCCTCTAACAGGTTGTGTCCCCCTTCCCCTGCCACACACACACACACTTTTTTGAAAGCTTTCTACACCTGCTCATTTATTACCTTTCGTGATTTTGCTTGAACACTGAACCAATCCTTTTAAAATGTATATTCTGGCTTGGTTTATGCCTCATTACTCGTTGTCAGATTAGGCCACGGACAATTCCTCTCAATTTAACCCTGTTAAAGGATTAGGTCAGGGGTCAAGCAAGTCTGTCTTATATGAAAGAGGACTTTAAAAGAAACAAAATGGTGAATAAAGCAATCAAAAATCTTATTCCGTTAAGGAGATATTTAAGGATTAGTTCAGTGGTCAAGCAAGTCTATCTTATATGAAAGAGGACTTCAAAAGAACAAAATGGTGAAGAAAGCATTCAAAAAATCTTATTCCGTTAAGGAGATATTAAAGGATTAGTTCAGCTATCTGATGTAAAAAAGGACTTCAAAAGAAACAAAATAGTGGAGAAACCGTTCAAAAGTCTTATTCCGTTAAGGAGATATCTAAGTTTAAAAGTTGGTACCATTTGTGTAGAAACGACTAGAAATCAGACTAGTTGTGATGTCATAGCCTCAGGTTCCTATGTGTTTTATCATATTTTGTCCTGTGATTTTGTGGCTTAAAAACCATGAGATATGTCCAAACAATAGTAAAACTGAATCTAGGAAGGGGATTTATAATAAACCACCTGAAGAAAGTTCGGGGAAAAATAATTTAAATAGTGAAAAAAAGAAATAAACTTTCTTTATAATACATTAACATTTGTTAAGTATGCGAGGATGAGGATGCCAACTTTTCATAGTAGACTTACTACACCAGTCATTTCTACACAAATAAGACAGCTTTAAACTTGAATATCTTCTAAATGGAATAAGATTTCTGAATGCTTTTTTCACCATTTTGTTTCTCTTGAAGTCCTCTTTCATAAATGAAGGACATGCTTGACCCCTGACCTAATCCTTTAATCCATTGCTATTTCTCAGAGCTGCTGAAAGCCAGTGCAGGCCCTGGGCTTATGTTGACCCCCCCCCTCTCCCCTCTTGGTACGCCAAAATTGATAGGCTGCTGGTCAAAGAATATCATTAAACGTGTATCTCTTTTCTTAATTTTTACAAGCCCCTACGACCCAGACTCCCTTGGACCTCGGGCCCTTGGACACATCTTCCTTTAACCCCCTTACAGGCCCTGGGACATGCCTTCCTTTAATCCCCTTACCGGCCCAGGGACGCGCCTTCCTTTAACCTCCCTTACCGGCGGTGGTACAGCTAATCTACTTCTATCTACTAATGATGTGAAGAAACAAATAAATGAAACGCAGTTAGTAAGAGCAAACGTTAAGCTTTTGAACCTTGACCTACTGATAAGAGTATGAGTACCTTTCACCCAATGTAACATGTTTTTGGACGCTGTCTGTACAAACAGCTTCATGGTTAATAAAGCAATATAACATGTTTTTGGACGTAATCTGTACAAACAGCTTCATGGTCAATAAAGCAGCGGTTGCACTTCCTGCATATAGTACAGCATACTTCCTCCCGTTATATGTCCGTCATGTAAAGGGAAGAATAAAGTGTTGAAAATGTTAATCACGTCATGGATACAAAAAATTTCATCAATTTTTGGTCATTTTGTGGTAATTATTGATCCTCATGGCATTTTCATGGCGTAGTGGGTAGTGCTTTGTCCTCTCACTCGCATGTCTAGGGTTGGTATCCCAGTGGGTCTGCAACCAGTGAGTTCACAACTGGTTATCAAAGGCCGTGGCCGTCTTGATATAATGTCCAGCACTGGATGCTTTCGGGACATTAAACCTTGCTATGCTATGCTATGCTATGCTATGCTATGCTATTGACATTAGATGTACTTGATAACATTAAAATGTAGATGATGAATGTCAGTATGAAGTACAGTTAAGTTGAGTAGGCGGCAGTAGAGCATGGATTATACAGATGACAGTCACAGAAAGACTTCACTGGAAATGATTAGTTTAAAGCAGTAGTTCAGGGGTTTCCTTTTTTGATGAAAGAGGCTTTAAAGAAACAAAATGGTGAAGAAAGCATTTAAATATCTTATTCCGTTAAGGAGATATTAAAGGATTAGTTCAGGGGTTTCCATCTTTTATAAAAGAGGACTTCAAAAGAAACAAAATGGTGAAAAAAGCATTCAAATATCTTATTTCGTTAAGGAGATATTAAAGGATTAGTTCAGGGGTTTCCATCTTTTATAAAAGAGGACTTTATTAAAGGATTAGTTCAGGGGTTTCCATCTTTTATAGAAGAGGACTTCAAAAGAAACAAAATGGCGAAGAAAGCATTGAAATGTCTTATTCTGTTAAGAAGATATTAAAGGATTAGTTCAGTGGTCAAGCATGTTCGTCTTTTATGAAAGAGGACTTCAAAAGAAACAAAATGATGAAGAAAGCATTTAAATATCTTATTCCGTTAAGGAGATATTAAAGGATTAGTTCAGTGGTCAAGCATGTACATTTGATATGAAAGAGGACTTCAAAAGAAACAAAATGGTGAAGAAAGCATTCAAATATCTTATTCCATTAAGGAGATAGTAAATTAAAGGATTAGTTCAGGGGTTTCCATCTTATATGAAAGAGGACTTCAAAAGAAACAAAATGGTGAAGAACGCATTCAAAATTCTTACTGTGTAAAATGACTGGTGTATGGAAAGTTGGCATCTTCATCCTCACATTCTTAACAATTGTTAATGTATTTTAGAGAAAGTTTATTTCAGTTTTTAACTAATTAAATTAGTTTGCTAAGAATGCTTCCTAGATTCAGTTTTACTACTTTTTTGACATATCCCATGGTTTTTAAGCCACAAAGTTGCAGGACAAAATATAATAGAATACATAAAGACTTTTGGAATCTGAGGCTATGATGTCACAACTAGTCTGGTTTCAGTCGTTTCTACCAAATGATACCAAACTTTAAATTTAGATATCTCCTTAACAAAGTAAGATTTTAGAATAGTTTCTTCATCATTTTTTTTTTTAATTCTTCTTTCATATAAGATGGACTTGCTTGACCACTGAACTAATCCTTTAACGGAATAAGATTTTTGAATGCTTTCCTCACCATTTTGTTTCTTTTAAATTCTTCTTTCATATAAGATGGACATGCTTGACCCCTTAACTAATCCTTTAATGTCTTTTTAACGGAATAAGATTTTGCAATGCTTTCTTTACCACCTTGTTTTTTTTTAAATTCTTCTTTAATATAAGATGGACTTGCTTGACCCCTGAACTAATCCTTTAAGTGTTAAAACAAGTCTATTATCAATATTGGAAGAAGAAAAGATGAACCGAACTGTGTAAAAACTGTTGTGATTATTTCATTCCATGCATGATAATGAGTATAACATTGAAAGGTATATAGACATGTAGTAATTTCTGTATTGGTTGAAAGAGCAATACAATCAGAGCAGATCAATTTTTCAATTTTGAAGAAAGAAAAAAAACCTTTTAGATTTTGAGTTTTAATTTATGCGAAATTTGTAATGTATATAACTGGGTGAACAGCATCTTTATGCCTAAATCTTTAGTCATTGAAAATGATGGGAAAATTCTGTTCTTGCCAGAATTTGATTCCGGGCAACGACAAAGACTCAACCAGAACCAAAAGGTTTTGTGGTTTCGATGCTAATTTCATGCCGATTGATTTTGTATTAACTGTTATGTCATTGCATATCATGAAATATCTGAGATATCGTGTTTACAAGCTCTTTCAGCAAAATCATATTTAGCCCCGGGGAGGGTGGGCACTATGCAGATTAATGAAATTCACTGTTTGTTTTTTTTGTATAAAATAAACACATACAAAGTAGCTAAAATCATAATATGAAACAAAACAGACATGTCATTGTTAAAATATGAGCATTTCAAGACTTTTACATTAATAGATATAGGCAGTGGCTTCACTGATACACTTAGACATTTGAGAGCTCTGAACTTTGTCCTCTTTTGTCCTCCAAAATCATCCCTCCTGGAGTAAATTATTTAATTTGAAAGTTTCTGTTATAAACATCCTGCCATTCTCTGCCAGTTTACATATCTGAGAATCCATTTATCATCTTTACAATTTTCTATGAATAATCTTTTCCATCCTTCAT
>JAIGNY010000279.1:1652500-1655000 GCA_020152595.1 Chiridota heheva | reverse complement strand
TTAATTCAGCACATAGCACATTTCCTTCCCCCCCCCCCCCCTCTCCCAAGATATTTTTTCCAAGATGATATTTGTTAAGTCAGAGGTATACAAAGCCTACTTGGGTCATATAATATTTTCCAATAAAAAAAAAATCAATTTCAATGGACAAAGGACAACTTTACTGTACTGTGACGACATGTGTATTGAGTTAATGAGACTAACATTTTGATTATGTAAAATCATGTTTTATAATTATGCATGGACTAAAACTTATGTGTAAGTTACATGAGCAGATGGGCAAGCCATGTTCTTGTGAAGTGTATGTTATACTCCATCTCAATAATCTGACAAATTTGTGGAAACGTAATTTAGAAAAGAGGATCGACTCTATCGTATAATTGAAAGTAGAAACTCCTGGGAGTATTCCATTAACCCGAATTACTAATCGCTTCCGACTAACTCTTCCGTTGTTTTTATCTTGATGTGCCTCTGGATGATGTCCCGTTGTTAATAGTTTCGTAAACAAAATGTAATGGCATGAAAACTATGCTGTCCATTCCAGAAATCAATTTAGCAATCATTGACAAAAGTCTTGGTGCTTTTTCCCCTTCGACCCCTAACCAATGATGATGGGATCGAAAATGAAAATTATTATGATACGACCTCCGTGGTGTAGTGGTTAGTGCTTTGTCCGCTCACCCGCGCGTGCAAGGTTCGTATCCCGGTGGGTCTGCAACCAGTGAGTTCACAACTGGTTATCAAAGGCCGTGGCGGTCTTGATATAATGTCCAGCACTGGATGCTTTCGGGACGTTAAACCTTGCTATGCTATGCTATGTGCAACACTGAAGGCACGGTATGAGGGAAGTGAAAACAAGTCTGAAGTACTTTTAAAGTTTGAGATTTTCATGAAATAAACTCTTTTTTTTTATGTAAAGGGAAGCACTTGGTGGTAGGTGATCAAAACTCACTTTTTCATGTAAATGGAAGCACTCGGTGGTAGGTAATCGAAACTCACTTCTTTATGGAAATGGAAGCACTCGGTGGTAGGTGATCGAAACTCACTTCTTTATGGAAAGGTAAGCACTCAGTGGTAGGTGATCGAAGCATCATATTGTTTGAAGTTGACAATGATAGTTACAATATTTTCCCCTTAACCCTAGAGTTCCCAATTGGAAACCTAGAGTTCCCATTTGGGAATATAGTTTTATAGGGTTCCCAATTGAGAATGCAGTTTATTAGGGTCTGCACATAAAACAAAATTTTTTGCTGAATTGTGACAAGTTTTTCCGTTTTTTAAAGATGTTCGGATGTGAATTAGGGGAAGTAATACTGACGATCTGTTTATATTCTTCCTGAGTTTTAACAGGCTACTTTTGGGGCCCGTCTAATTACCCCATCCCCTCTCAATTATGCTGATGCATTCTTTTCTTTAGATCAATTTGTTTTGTTCTTGTTGTAAATGAAGCTTAATTGTCAGGGGTGGGGGGAGATAAGGGTACTGTTTCTAAATGTTTTGGCTGAAAATGTTGATATTTTTCCATGTATTTTGTGATGTACAATTCACATTAATAGTGTACACTCCTTTGATAACAGTGCAATATACAGATGACATCACTGATGTGTTATCTATAGCTTTGAGGCAAGTTTATGTCTTTGGTATTGTGCCAAATAATTCTTGATATGTGTAAAATCACCCTTTTTCTTGAAAGTATGAGCTTGCTGTTGTCAAACAGGACATTCTCTGTTTTAAGTAACGATCATGGGTATAATAAGGGGGAGAGGGGGCAGGGGCTCCTTGGAATCTTGTATGTGAGTAGTGGCAGCAGATATCCTTCAATTAATTATTATCATGTACATGAATAGAGCATACAATCCAACGTTTCTGATTGGGCAAATTATTTTAATACACAATCAGTGACAAGCCAATCAGTTACCGCCGTGGAAGTGATGTTATTAATATGATCAAGCATTTTTCTTGAGATGATTTTTATTACCTCTTGAAGCAAAGAATCAGTGAGGATGAAATACATCAGAATGTCTCTCACCTTTGGGTGACGGTCATCATTTGTACTGATTCAAACAGAAATTGTTTTGTCATGTAATGGTTATTTTATCCAAAATGTTCTTCTCCTGTCGTGATAAATGAAGTTTTGGGACTGGCATCGTAGTCCATTGGTTTGATTGGTTAACAGTGGTCTTGTGACCAATAACTATCTTTGGGAAACCAATTGGACAAGAGGGCGCTTTTCAGGGATGTATAGTGTCACAAGCACAACTGCTATTATTAGTACAGCCATTTGTTTATTTTATTTTTATGTTTATCAAACTTATTTTTACGTTTATAAAATGTTTTCAGACTGCCATCCTTAGTCCATTGGTTTGATTGGTAAACAGTGGTCTTGTGACCAATAAATATCTTTGGGAAACCCAATTTGACAAGAGGGCGCTTTTCAGGGATGTATAGTGTCACAAGCACAACTGCTATTATTAGTACAGCCATTTGTTTGTTTAATTTT
>JAIGNY010000279.1:1607500-1650000 GCA_020152595.1 Chiridota heheva | reverse complement strand
GCAAAGGTTTGTAGTTGTAATCAGTTAGTGTAGTTTTTGTGTATTCATAACGTTAGTAAATATATATGTTTGTTTTTTATGCTTGTTGAAATATTTTTAAAGGATCCCTTTTTTTTTTATAGCAGAGGGGGCACAAAATATTTAAAGGGAAGGGGAACATGGGGATTATGGGGGCATGTGGGGATTATAGGGGGCGTGTGGGAATTATAGGGGTGTGTGGGGATTATATGGGGGCATGTGGGGATTACATGGGGGCATGTGGGGATTACATGGGGCGTGTAGGGGATTACATGTGGGCACGTGGGGATTACATGTGGGCACACGGGGATTACATGTGGGCACGCACGGGTTGTGGGGATTATGGGCAGCGTGGGCGACTGGGGATAATGGTGGCAGATAAGGATTATGGGGCACGTGGGGATTACATGGGGCATGTGGAGATTACATGGGGGAACGTGGAGATTACATGGGGGCACGTGGGAATTATGGGGGCACGTGGGGAATTGCCTACGGGCACGTGGGGAATACATGGGGGATTTCATGGGGAGAGTGGGGATTATGGGGGCCGCGTGGGGCTTATAAGGGCCGCATGGGGCTTATAGGGGCCGCGTGGGAATTATAAGAGCGCGTGGGGATTACATGGGGCGTGTGAAGATTATATGAAGGCACTTTGGAATTACGTGGGGATAGCATGGGGCAAGTAGAAATTATGGGGGCACGTGGGGATTATGGGGAAATGTGAGAAATTTCATGCAGAACATGGGGATTACATGTGGGGATTATGGTGGGGGCCACTGGGGATTATGGGGGCACATGGGGATTACATGGGGGCACGTGGGGATTACATGGGGTATGTGGGGATTACATGGGGGTGCGTGGAGATTATATGGGCATGTGGGGACTACATAGGGGCACATTGGAAATATGGGGGCGTAGAAAAATATGGTGGGGAGTGGATTATGAAGGCACGTGGGGATTACATTGAGGCACATGGGAATTGCATGGGGACGGGGATTGCATGGGGGCACGTGGGGATTGCATAAGGGCACATGGGGATTGGATGGGGGCACGGGGGTTTAAGGGGCAAGTGGGGATTATATGGGGTTAGCATGGGGATTATATGGGAGCACGTGGGCTTAACATGGGGACACGTGGAGATTACATGGGGACACGTGGGGATTATAAGGGGGCACGTGGGGATTATAGGGGCACATGGGGGATTATAGGGGAACATGGGGATTATAGGGGCACGTGGGGATTATAGGGGCGTGAAGATTAAAGGAGGTTATGAGGGGGGACAAGTGAGGGTTATGAGGGGAAAGTGGGGGTTATGAGGGGGCAGTAGTGGGGAACATGGGGAATGCGGATTACATGGGGGCACGTGGGGATTACATGAGGGTGCGTGTGGGGATCCTATTGCTCACACAAGATGTGTGGGGATCCTATACTGGGCGCATGTGGGAATCCTGGGGCGCGTGGGAATCCTGGGGGCGGCGTGGGGATTACAGGTGGCGCCGGGGAACTCGGGACGCGGGGAACTCGGGACGCGTGGGGAGGAACTCGGGGCGCTGGGGAACTCGGGACGCGCTGGGGAACTCGGGGCGCGGGGGACTTCGGGGCCGCGGGGTGGAACTCGGGGCGCCAGCGGGGAACTTCGGGGCGCGGGGAACTCGTGACGCGCTGGGAACTCGTGGACGCGGGACGGGGAACTCGTGACGCCGCGGGGAACTCGGGACGCCTTGGGGAAACTCGGGGCCTGGGGAACTTCGGGGCCGCGGGGGACTCGGGGCGGGGGGACTCGGGGCGGGGACTCGGGGCCTTGGGGGACTCGTGGACGTCCCGGAACTCGTGGCCGCGTCCGGAACTCGTGGCGCGTCCGGAACTCGTGGACGCCACGGGGGAACCCGTGGACGCCAGCTGGGGAACTCGGGGCGCGGGGAACTTCGGGGCTGGGGAACTCGGGACGCGCTGGGGACTCGGGGCGCGGGGGACTCGGGGCGCGGGGACTCGACGCGGGGGACTTCGGGGCGCGGGGGACTCGGGGCGCGGGGGACTCGGGGCGCCGAACTCGGGGCCTTGAAATCGGGGCGCGCGGGGAAATCGGGGCGCGGGGAAACTCGGGGCGCGCCTGGGAAAAGGATCGAGGCTCCGGCGCCTTCTGGCTTCTGCGCACCCTTTTCCTCAGCGCGCCCTGGAGGCCTTCGATACCCTCTCTTTGAAGCCAGCGCACCCACGCCTTATTTCGCGTTGCCCCCATGAGTGAAATACAAACCAATTTACAAACTGCTGTTTGAGTGTTGTCTATTGATCAGATTTACTTGTGCTATGTCAAGCAATTTTTTCTTGATGATCTCTTTAATTCTTTGTCCTCAATTCAGTCTGGAAATGCTTCTTTCCACGTCATTCTTCTTGCAAAAAGGGTTAGTCTCGTCTGAATTTTATGACATCCACGTTTGGCTAATTTTCATCCAATTTAATTTACCAGCTGCTGCCCGCCCTTCAAAGAAATGAAATTTGCACATCAACATCTGATATTCATCGTGAATAATTTAATAGATTAATGGCCCAATTCTTAAATATTAAAATCAGGTGCTGTCTTTTGAAAGAATTGAAATTTGCATATCAATATCTGAATATTTATCATGAATGAAATATTGATTGCCTAATTTTTAACCAATAAAATCTTTTACTGCTCTTCAAAGAAATTTGTATATCAATATTTCATCTTGAATGAATAGATATTGGATTGGCTAATTTTTACCAGTTAAAACAGCTGCTTCCATTTAAAGAATTGATATTTTCATATCAATATCTGAATATTCATGAATAAATAGGTACATTGATCTACTAATTTTAGCCAATTAAATCAGCTGCTGCACTTTAAAAAAATAAAATAATCATCATGAATAAGTAGATACATTGATTAAATCAACTGCTCCCTTTAAATAATTGAAATTTGCATATCAAAATTTGAATATTCATCATGAATAAATAAAGATAAATTGACTCACCAATGATTCAGCTGTTCTTTAAAGAATTAAAATTTGCATATCAACTTCTGAATATTCATCATGAATAAATACATACACACATTAGCCAATTTTTAAATTAAATCAGCTGCTGCCCTTCAAAGAATTGAAATTTGCAATGTTCATGAATAAATAGATACATCGATTGGCTAATATTTAATAATCAAGCTGGCTGATGCCCTTCAACGGATTTAAATTTGCATAACATCTGAATATGCATGATGAATAAATAAATACATACACTAGGCAATACTGATAGGGCTTTTTGCATATTTTTAATAAAACGCTGCTGGGATTTTATATGTGTATATATGCTTGGGTAGTTTTGTCTGTAGATATGCAACAATGTTCATTTATGCTTTTAGTTTCAAATCATGTCTTTCCAACCAACATGCATGTATTCTGCAGCTTTATTGAAATATATACTCATTTGTAGAGTTGTAAAATGTTTATTTCAGATAACCCAAGGAGTGTTGCAGTTGAATATTGAGGGCGTCTTTGTGTGCTATGCATGGGAATAACACAGGTCTTATTTTGATATTTATGCCATCTAGAAATTACATCAGTATTCCTTAGAAATGTTTAAGGTTGGTATGAATATTCATGTCAAAGGTTGGTAATGAATATTCATGTCAAAGGTTTTCAGTACCATCACATGCGCCAATGTGTTCAAATATTCTGGAGACTCCGAAAGTCCTTGAAACACTTGTTATAAGTGATCTTTAATTTAATATTAATTGGCTTCCCGGTCCTTAAAGGCTTCTGATTGGTTAATTTCCCAGTTGGATATCAATACATAATAAAGCCCCGAGGGTTAATTGCAATAAGAACGTTTATAAAAAATAAAAAATAAAAATTTTACTGGAAATAAATGATTTAAAGGTTTTTTTGGTAGAAAAGACACTGAGGGGTCATTTGCAGAAAATGTAATAAGACTGTTCCTCATTTGCCTTGGTTTTGGTAATCACCTTTGATTATTACTGTGGGTCACTGATGTTAAGCAGAAATGGACATTTTTAGAACTGTAGTGACGATATAGTAAAACGAGGTTTATGAAAGCAGGATTAGTTCTGTGGTCAGGCATGGCTATTGTGTATGATCAGGATGAAAAGACAAACAGAGACCTGAAGAAACATCTTGGTTGGTAGAAGTCACAAAGGTGATGGACGTTTGTTGGTCTAGGAAGTATAGTATATTCTTGAAAAGTGATGTCATATCCTCAATTAGTTGTATAGAGAGTAGCAATAACATTAAGTTGAAAATGAACTTAAAACCATGAGAACAGCAAGAAGTTCCATCAAAATCGGTTACATCGGCATAAATTGGCATAAATTGCGCAATATTTTGTGACCTCTGAACGGGACAACTAGAAAATTGCTCTGTTAACTTACTGTTTTTCAATGCTTCCCCCAAATGATTTTAATGGGAGAAGTTGGCTATAGTGAAAAGGAAATTGGATATTTATGTGTAAGTGTTTTCAAATTTGATGCGACTGATATAAATGATAACTGTTAATGAACTTTGTAACATTTTTGTATCTAATTTTTTTATGTTTGTACTTTTATTCATCGTGTTTATTCTGTTACATAAATGTATATATATTAAGTGAAATATAACCCTGTTGTAACTCAGTAACGTCCGTTTTCACTTTTTTTGTTTTGTTCCGATGCTAATGGCATAAGGAACCTATGCAGTCATGCTGGCGTGTGTATGTGTGTATGTCCATCTGTGAAAGCAAGCTCGTAAGTAAGATATCTCTAGAAGATTACACCGGATTCATGTCATATGTGGTACACATATAGCCCATGGTCTGTAGATGTGCCCTATTCTTTTTGGTGGTGATGTCTGCATATTATTGAGTAGGCGGGGCTTAATGTTAATATCTTGAAATGCTTATAAATTTACAACCGTATGTCTGCTTTGTTTCATATTGAGTAATTATATGCAGGTAGCTAGTATGTACATGTTCATGGTACACAAATGTGAATTTCATTATTATGCATAGTGGGCGGGGCTTAACATGATTTTGTTGAAAAGAGCTTGTAAGCACAGTATCTCAAGAATGGTAAACTGGATTCACGTCATATTTGATACACAGATAGCCCAGGACTAAATGTGCCCTATTGTTTTTGGTAGCGATATCATGCATATTAATGAGTAGGTGGGGCTTAATATACAAATTTTGAAATACTCCTACAATCCCATGTCTGATTTGTTTCATATTCAGTGTAATTTGTTTTTAGCCAGTGTACATGTGTTCATTGTATAAAATCGTTTGATATCATTAATATGCATAATGGGCGGGGCTTAATACGATTTAGCTGAAAAGAGTTTGTAAGCACAATACCTAAAGATCGATATTCTATTTGTATGTTTTATGTGGTTTACAGATAGTCCATGATCTGTAGATGTGCCCTATTGAAGTTGGTGGTAATGTCATGCATATTAATGAGTAGGCGGAGCCTAATTTTAAAATCCTTAAATACTCATATTTTAACAATTACCTCCGCTTTGTTTGATATGTGGTATAATGTTGTTAGCTGGTATAAACAACGTTGAATTTCATTAACATGCATAGTGGGCGGGGCTTAATATGATTTTGCTGAAAAGAGCTTGTAAACACCGTAACTCAAGGACAATACATTGGATACATACAGGTCATATGTGGTACACAGATAACCCATGGTCCATTTGTGTACTTTGTTGGTGGTTATGTCATACATATCATTAGGGAGGGGGGAGGGGCTTAATGTGAATACAAATCTTGAAAAAGTGATTTATTGCAACCGTATGTCTGTTCATATCAATCTTGCATCTTAGAATTGTCAGCTATTGTGCATGCATGAGCCTCCTTTTTCTCCAATATAGTTTCTATAATATAAATATAAGGTCAAAACTGGTTCTACAATCAGTAATAAGCATGAAAATAAATCATGAGATGAGTGGCATTCCATAGCCATTCAGAAAGGCCAAATAATAACAACTCATATGTCTTGTTAACATGGGGCTATGATGAAGGTTGTTGAAGAGCTGTGACATAGCACTAACCTGAGCGAACTTATTTATTTTATTTATAAACTAGAACGGTAAATACCGTCATGGTTCGCATGCCAATGCAAATTGACACCCATATTATATGAATAATCCAATCATAAAAATGGCATCTCACACTGTGACATAGCACACATGGCATCCCATGTACCACATGGCATCTCACCCCATGTTCCACATGGCATCCCACATGGCATCCCATCCTATGTCCCACATGGCACTCCACCATATCTTCCACATGGCATCCCACCCCATGTCCCACGTGGCATTCCATCATATGTCCCACGTGGCATTCCATCATATGTCCCACAGGGCATCCCATCCTATGACCCACATGGCATTCCACCCTATGTCCCACATCCCATGTACCAAATGACATCCCACCCCATGTGTCTATAGGCCCGCACTACCCTCAAGGAGTCTATGGGCCCACACTACCTTCAAGGAGTCTATGGGCCCACACTACCTTCAAAGAGTCTATGGGCCCACACTATCCTCAAGGAGTCTATGGGCTCACATTACCCTCAAGGAGTCTATGGGGCCCGCACTACCCTCAAGGAGTCTATGAGCCCACACTACCCTCAAGGAGTTTATGGGCCCACACTACCCTCAAGGAGTCTATGGGCCCAAACTACCCTCAAGGAGTCTATAGGCCCGCACTACCCTCAAGGAGTCTATGGGCCCACACTACCCTCATAAAGTCTATGAGCCCGCACTACCCTCATCGAGTCTATGGGCCCACACTACCCTCAAGGAGTCTATAGGCCCGCACTACCCTCAAGGAGTCTATGGTCCTACACTACCCTCAAGGAGTCTATGGGCCCACACTACTCCAAGGAGTCTTTGGGCTCACACTACCTTCAAGGAGTCTATGGGCCCACACTACCTTCAAGTAGTCTATGGGCCCACACTACCTTCAAGGAGTCTATGGGCCCACACTACCTTCAAGTAGTCTATGGGCCCAAACTACCCTCAAGAAGTCTATAGGCCCGCACTACCCTCAAGGAGTCTATGGGCCCACACTACCCTCAAGGAGTCTATAGGCCCACACTACCCTCAAGGAGTCTATGGGCCCACACTACCCTCAAGGAGTCTATAGGCCCACACTACCCCAAGGAGTCTCAAGGAGGGCCCACACTATCAAGGGCCCCACACTACCCTCAAGGAGTCTATGGGCCCACACTACCCTCAAGGAGTCTCATGACATCCCATGCCTTGTCCCACATGGCATTCCACCATATCTCCCACATGGCATTCCACCATATCTCCCACATGGCAAACCACCATACAGTGTCTCACATGGCATTCCACCATATGTCCCACATGGCATTCCACCATATGTCCCACATGGCATCCCACGCTATGACCCACATGGATCCCATCCTACATCTTTGTCCCACACCAATCCAACCATATGTACCACATGACATCCCTCCCTATGTCCCACATGACATCCCTCCCTGTGTCCCGCATCAGTGGCTTCCCACCCGATGTTCCACATAGCATCGCACCATATGTTCCACATGGTATCCCTCCTAATGTCCCAATGACATCCTACTTTATGTCCCACATGGCATCACATCCCACATCCTATGTCCCCATTTCCTCCTCCGTGTCCCACATAGCCTCCTACCATATGTCCCACATGGCATCCTACCTTATGTCACACATGGCATCCCAACCTATGTCACACTGTGTTACTCGTGGCATCCCACCATGTCCCACATGGCATTCTACCCTGTTTCACATGGCATCCCACTTCATGTCCCACATGACATCCCATAGGCTCCATAAGAAGTCTCATCCTAGCTATCACAGTCTCTGATTGAGCATACTATGTATGATAGTGTCAGTTCATATAATAACTTATATGCAAATGACTTGGTAAAATGGGGTGGGATGCCATGTCCCACATGACATCCCATGTCCTGTATGACATTCCATCCCATGGTTATCCACTTTATGTCCTGCATGGCAATCCACCACATAGCCTACGTGGCATCCACCACAGCCTACGTGGCATTCCACCCTGTTCCACATGGCATTCCACCTTGTTCCACATGGGATCCCACCCCATGTCCCACATGGCATCCCACCCCATGTCTCACATGGCATCCCATAAGCTCCATAAGAAGTCTCATCCTAGCTATCACAGTCCCTGATTGAGCATACTATGTATTAAAGTGTCAGTTCATATAATAACTTATATGCAAATTAGTTGTTGAATAAGAAAAAAAGGTGGAGTCAAATAATTATGCCTGATATAGCCCTTGGTGTAAACAACATGGTAAATATTAAATCTTATGTCCTTCATGGCCCCCATCCATGTCCCACATGGCATCCCTCCCTATGTGTATACGCAATCACATCCTGTCACACTCCCTGACTAAGCATACTAAATGAAAATGTCTGATCAGGTCATAATACTGTAGCAACTTTATGCAAATGAGCACAATAATAGAAGTGGAGTTTAAAAAATCATGCCTGATACAACTGTTGGTGACCAAATATTTTAAAGAATTTTAAGGATTTTAAATCTCAAGCACTACAAGAGAGACTTGAAGATCTCTGAAGAATATTGGAAAATTATATCATTTTACAGTAATCTTCTAAGAAAATATCAAATGTATTGTACACTTTTTAAGGAAACTAGTCTTCAATCCTATCTTAAGTATCTTTGAAAAATATTTCATAAGGAAATTCTAACCTTCCATAAGGATATCTGAAGAAACTTTAACATTTTCTGAGGAGCTCCGAAGAAATTTTAACATTTTCTGACGAAATCTCAGGACAAATCTGTGCACGGTCGGACGGACGTAATTGCCATTACATAGGTTCGCATAAAGCTACGCATGCGAACCAAAAATCGGGACAGAAGAAAGTGAATGTGTTATGCCATATTGCCCTGAGGATATCCTTTGGTGGAAATGGCGGTTTCACATGGGTGGGTTATTTAGGAAGGTCATATGATTCTGTAATTAAAAGAATATTCCTATAGTTTTTCATGTAATGCATGAAAATGACAATTCAAGCTGAAACTTTTCTTTTGTAGTGTTGATATTCCCTTTATATTCATTTCATATATATTAACTAGAACCAAAAGATTTTGTGGTTCCGATGCTTTTTTTCACAAGCTGATTGATTTGTAAAATTTGTAATAACTGTGACGTTTATTGCATCATGAAATATTTGTTCCATGATATTTATTCATAAGTCACACCCACCATGCAGATCAATAAAAATGTTGACAACATTAGCATTTGCACAATAATTAACAACATTGCCATAGCACGTATGATGCAAAGAGGGTTGCTCATTTATTCTATTTCAAGAATTTGTCAGTAAGCCCCACCTTAACCACCTACTCATTAATATTCATGACATCACTACCACAACATTGGAACATACTGTATGTACAGACCTTGACCCATCTGTACCTGATACAGCATAAATCTGGTATATCCTTCATGAGATACAGTATGGTGTTAACATCATTTAGCACTTTCACATTAGGCCACGCCCACCATGCATATTAATGACATCTGCTGATAACATAAGCATGTACACAATAACCAACAAAATTACCATGCCCAATATGACGCAAAACGGATATACAGTTGCTCATTTATCACTTTTTCAATATGTTCTCTAAGCCCTGCCCCTTATTAATACGCATGATATCACCACACAGATATGTATAAAATAGGGCACATCTGCAGACCATGGGCTATCTGTGTACCAAATATGAGTTTAACATTCTTGAGATACTGTGTTTACAAGCTCTTTTCAACAAAACCATATTAAGCCCCACCCACTACTCATATTAATACTATTCAACGTGTTTACATCATGAACACTAAAACACACTCATTATGAACCAATGAATATCGTCAAACAGATAGAGTAACTGAAGTGAAGGTGATTGTTATCATAAAGTTATCAGGGACTAACAAACAAATCCATTATGTTAACCAAGGAATGGCCCCTTGACCCATATAGAAACCACAGTTCCATGAAGGATCAGAAACGATTATTCATAGAAAATCTTAAAGATGATAAATGGGTTCTCTTTATAACAGAAACTTCAAAATAAATTAATTTACCCCAGGAGGGATAATTTTGGAGTTAAAGAGGACAGAGTTCAGAGCTCTCAAATGTCCAAGTGTATCAGTGCAGCCACTGACCATACCCATAAATGTGAAAGTCTTGAAATGCTCATATTTTAACAATGACATGTGTGTTTTGTTTCATATTATGATTTTAGCTAGTTTGCATGTGTTTATTTTATACAAGAAAACAAAAAACAAACAGTGAATTTTATTAATATGCATAGTAGGCGGGGCTAAATATGATTTTGCTGAAAGAGCTTGTAAACACAATATTTCATGATATGCATTGACATAGCAGTAAATACAAAATCAATCTGCATGAAATTTTGGTTCCGTTTTTTAATTTTATGAGGGTAGTTAAAGATAAATCAGGGGTGGCAAGGGTAAACTATAGCTGGGAATCTCTTGTCCTCAATTAATATTTAATTGTTCAAGGAACAGTTCAGGAAATAATAACTGTAAATAAAATATGTAGCCTATTTCTAACCCTCATAGGAGATTTCTCCATCACCTACCTTTTATGCAAATTATTCCTCCCTCCACACAAGGGAAGGCTACTTTGGCTGTCAAACACTTCCAATCTTATAGTCCTTCGTCAGCATGTTGTTGAGGTTAGCAGACATTACCACCAGTTCTTCGTCAGCATCTTGCTAAAGTTAGTAGACATTACCACAAGTTCTTCGTCAGCATGTTGCTGAAGTGAGCAGACATTACCACAAGTTCTTCGTCAGCATGTTGCTGAAGTTAGCAGACATTACCACCAGTTCTTCGTCAGCAAGTTGCTGAAGTTAGCAGACATTACCACAAGTTTTTCGTCAGCATGTTGCTGAAGTTAGCAGACATTACCACAAGTTCTTCGTCAGCATGTTGCTGAAGTTAGCAGACATTACCACCAGTTCTTCGTCGGCATGTTGCTGAAGTTAGCTGACATTACCACAAGTTCTTCGTCGGCATGTTGCTGAAGTTTGGGCTATGACTGTGAAAATAGATTTTCAAAAATCTATGTAGAAATAAAAATGGAAATAAATTATAAGAAAATTCTCCTCCAGTCCCACTACCTACTCCTCCAAACTACAGCTCCTTTACCCATTAGCGTGTCATGTGGGAGGGAGGGGCTAAGCTCCCCTCAAAAAGCAGTAACCCTCCCCCTCCCCATGGAGGGCCAAAATTCTTAAAGTTATCTAGAACTTGGATCAAAAACCTTTGATTTCAGACAAGTTAGGGAGGAAAACGTCTTAATATGCTATGTTTCTAAGGGGCTTAAATCCCACAAAAGCAGACACACCTTCACCCCACTTAGTTTACTTTCTCTTAGATTACACCACTTTATCTAAAATAGGGGGCGCTGACACTTCACTGAATCAGTCTTCTAGTTCATTACGTTGATCAATTTTATTCAACAATTCAAGTGGCCGGAAGCACTGACCTTGGCAAGGAAGGAGGAAGGGGGTGAGGGTGGCTGTGTGCCATACTTGCTGCAAGCTCCTTGACTGCCTGACTTCCCTCGAAGATCTGTCAACCAGGGGGTAATTAAGGGACTTTACCTGTATTCCGACTGATAAAAAGGGGGATCCGTGAAAGGATCAAAACAGTAGGCTTACATAGTTAAAGAGGCGATATCGTCATATGTGCACAATATTTATAATTCCTTTTAACATTTTTGATTGGTTTAAAATTTGCTGCGCGATTCGTTGTCTCGTATTGCAAGGTATATAGTTATTTAAAACGCTCTAAAGGTCATTGCATGAGTTAGCCAAGTTGGTTACGGCGATCGGAAGCAATTTCTTTTCGAATCAACAGTCGCGAGTTGAGCCCCGCAGAATCGTTTATTGCGACTTTTGCTTTCATCTTCTTATTTTTTTCCCCAGTAATTTTCATTTGGTGACTATTATTGTAGTATTATAATACTAATCTTTCACTTCGCTTTCTGACAAACGCATTAAAAAAATAAAAAAGTTTTTCCTCACAGTAACGTAATGCGCTGTGTATGTGATTTGGCACACACAACGTACATGCTAGTGTCTGGCTGTACAAACCATGGAGTTACTTCAAACCCCATATACAAATAGACAGTGGATCGGATCTTGCGTCCAGAACCGGAAGTGGCGTCAAAATATCGCATCCCCAATTTTACCGTATTTGAATGAGACGAGCCTCCCTCTTTAACATAAAAGAAAAAAACAAAGTGTTTCCATGTATCGTTAAGGTATCTTATCCCACGGTGCTCTATACTGGATATGTTAAAAGCGAAAGCCAGTTAGGGCCCAGAAGGTTAAATTATATCAAGATCACTGCTGCACCACTTATATATTTATAATAGACGTTTACAAAAAAGACTTAACATTTTAAGTAAGGTCGTATAGCCCATGGTGCCGGAGGTGTCATGCCCCCACCCCAATAACTCACAAAGTGATATAACAAATTTATACATTTTAAGCTAAAGATTGTCATATGAAGTAAAAGCTACGTTTCAGCCCCTTCCATGAGCGAGATTTGCCTACCAAAAGTCAGTCGCGAGTTGAGCCCCGCAGAATCGTTTATTGCGACTTTTGCTTTCATCTTCTTATTTTTTTCCCCA
The DNA here is from genome assembly GCA_020152595.1 of Chiridota heheva. Lineage (NCBI taxonomy): Eukaryota > Metazoa > Echinodermata > Holothuroidea > Apodida > Chiridotidae > Chiridota > Chiridota heheva. Next base: position 1,637,233 of record JAIGNY010000279.1, on the reverse strand, counting down.
GTAATTTTCATTTGGTGACTATTATTGTAGTATTATAATACTAATCTTTCACTTCGCTTTCTGACAAACGCATTAAAAAAATAAAAAAGTTGTTCCTCACAGTAACGTAATGCGCTGTGTATGTGATTTGGCACACACAACGTACATGCTAGTGTCTGGCTGTACAAACCATGGAGTTACTTCAAACCCCATATACAAATAGACAGTGGATCGGATCTTGCGTCCAGAACCGGAAGTGGCGTCAAAATATCGCATCCCCAATTTTACCGTATTTGAATGAGGCGAGCCTCCTCTTTAACATAAAAGAAAAAACAAAGTGTTTCCATGTATCGTTAAGGTATCTTATCCCACGGTGCTCTATACTGGATATGTTAAAAGCGAAAGCCAGTTAGGGCCCAGAAGGTTAAATTATATCAAGATCACTGCTGCACCACTTATATATTTATAATAGACGTTTACAAAAAAGACTTAACATTTTAAGTAAGGTCGTATAGCCCATGGTGCGGAGGTGTCATGCCCCACCCCAATAACTCACAAAGTGATATAACAAATTTATACATTTTAAGCTAAAGATTGTCATATGAAGTAAAGCTACGTTTCAGCCCCTTCCATGAGCGAGATTTGCCTACCAAAAGTCAGTCGCGAGTTGAGCCCAGAATCGTTTATTGCGACTTTTGCTTTCATCTTCTTATTTTTTCCCAGTAATTTTCATTTGGTGACTATTATTGTAGTATTATAATACTAATCTTTCACTTCGCTTTCTGACAAGCGCATTAAAAAAATAAAAAGTTTTCCTCACAGTAACGTATGTCGCTGTGTATGTGATTTGGCACACACAACGTACATGCTAGTGTCTGGCTGTACAAACCATGGAGTTACTTCAAACCCCATATACAAATAGACAGTGGATCGGATCTTGCGTCCAGAACCGGAAGTGGCGTCAAAATATCGCATCCCCAATTTTACCGTATTTGAATGAGGCAGGCCTCCCTCTTTAACATAAAAGAAAAAAAAAACAAAGTGTTTCCATGTATCGTTAAGGTATCTTATCCCACGGTGCTCTATACTGGATATGTTAAGCGAAAGCCAGTTAGGGCCCAGAAGGTTAAATTATATCAAGATCACTGCTGCACCACTTATATATTTATAATAGCGTTTACAAAAAGACTTAACATTTTAAGTAAGGTCGTATAGCCCATGGTGCGGAGTGTCATGCCCCCACCCCAATAACTCACAAAGTGATATAACAAATTTATACATTTTAAGCTAAAGATTGTCATATGAAGTAAAAGCTACGTTTCAGCCCTTCCATGAGCGAGATTGCCTACCAAAGTCAGTCGCGAGTTGAGCCCATGAATCGTTTATTGCGACTTTGCTTTCATCTTCTTATTTTTCCCCAGTAATTTTCATTTGGTGACTATTATTGTAGTATTATAATACTAATCTTTCACTTAGCTTTCTGACAAACGCATTAAAAAAATAAAAAGTTTTCCTCACAGTAACGTAATGCGCTGTGTATGTGATTTGGCACACACAACGTACATGCTAGTGTCTGGCTGTACAAACCATGGAGTTACTTCAAACCCCATATACAAATAGACAGTGGATCGGATCTTGCGTCCAGAACCGGAAGTGGCGTCAAAATATCGCATCCCCAATTTTACCGTATTTGAATGAGACGAGCCTCCCTCTTTAACATAAAAGAAAAAAACAAAGTGTTTCCATGTATCGTTAAGGTATCTTATCCACGGTGCTCTATACTGGATATGTTAAAGCGAAAGCCAGTTAGGGCCCAGAAGGTTAAATTATATCAAGATCACTGCTGCACCACTTATATATTTATAATGAGCGTTTACAAAAAAGACTTAACATTTTAAGTAAGGTCGTATAGCCCATGGTGCCGGAGGTGTCATGCCCCCACCCCAATAACTCACAAAGTGATATAACAAATTTATACATTTTAAGCTAAAGATTGTCATATGAAGTAAAAGCTACGTTTCAGCCCCTTCCATGGCGAGATTTGCCTGCAAAGTCAGTCGCGAGTTGAGCCCATGGAATCGTTTATTGCGACTTTTGCTTTCATCTTCTTATTTTTTCCCCAGTAATTTTCATTTGGTGACTATTATTGTAGTATTATAATACTAATCTTTCACTTAGCTTTCTGACAAACGCATTAAAAAAAAATAAAAAGTTGTTCCTCACAGTAACGTGTGCGCTGTGTATGTGATTTGGCACACACAACGTACATGCTAGTGTCTGGCTGTACAAACCATGGAGTTACTTCAAACCCCATATACAAATAGACAGTGGATCGGATCTTGCGTCCAGAACCGGAAGTGGCGTCAAAATATCGCATCCCCAATTTTACCGTATTTGAATGAGACGAGCCTCCTCTTTAACATAAAAGAAAAAAACAATTTAAGTGTTTCCATGTATCGTTAAGGTATCTTATCCCACGGTGCTCTATACTGGATATGTTAAAAGCGAAAGCCAGTTAGGGCCCAGAAGGTTAAATTATATCAAGATCACTGCTGCACCATATATATTTATAATGAGCGTTTACAAAAAAAGACTTAACATTTTAAGTAAGGTCATTATAGCCCATGGTGCGGAGTGTCATGCCCCCACCCCAATAACTCACAAAGTGATATAACAAATTTATACATTTTAAGCTAAAGATTGTCATATGAAGTAAAGCTACGTTTCAGCCCCTTCCATGGCCGAGATTTGCCTACCAAAGTCAGTCGTGAGTTGAGCCCGCAGAATCGTTTATTGCGACTTTGCTTTCATCTTCTTATTTTTCCCCAGTAATTTTCATTTGGTGACTATTATTGTAGTATTATAATACTAATCTTTCACTTAGCTTTCTGACAAAGCGCATTAAAAAATAAAAAAGTTGTTCCTCACAATGTAACGTAATGCTGTGTATGTGATTTAGCACACACAAGCGTACATGCTAGTGTCTGGCTGTACAAACCATGGAGTTACTTCAAACCCCATATACAAATAGACAGTGGATCGGATCTTGCGTCCAGAACCGGAAGTGGCGTCAAAATATAGCATCCCCAATTTTACGTATTTGAATGAGGCAGGCCTCCCTCTTTAACATAAAAGAAAAAAACAATTTAAGTGTTTCCATGTATCGTTAAGGTATCTTATCCCACGGTGCTCTATACTGGATATGTTAAAAGCGAAAGCCAGTTAGGGCCCAGAAGGTTAAATTATATCAAGATCACTGCTGCACCACTTATATATTTATAATAGACGTTTACAAAAAAGACTTAACATTTTAAGTAAGGTCGTATAGCCCATGGTGCGGAGGTGTCATGCCCCACCCCAATAACTCACAAAGTGATATAACAAATTTATACATTTTAAGCTAAAGATTGTCATATGAAGTAAAAGCTACGTTTCAGCCCCTTCCATGAGCGAGATTTGCCTGCAAAGTCAGTCATGAGTTGAGCCCATGAATCGTTTATTGCGACTTTTGCTTTCATCTTCTTATTTTTTTCCCAGTAATTTTCATTTGGTGACTATTATTGTAGTATTATAATACTAATCTTTCACTTAGCTTTCTGACAAACGCATTAAAAAATAAAAAAAAAGTTTTCCTCACAGTAACGTGTCGCTGTGTATGTGATTTGGCACACACAACGTACATGCTAGTGTCTGGCTGTACAAACCATGGAGTTACTTCAAACCCCATATACAAATAGACAGTGGATCGGATCTTGCGTCCAGAACGGAGAGTGGCGTCAAAATATCGCATCCCCAATTTTACCGTATTTGAATGAGACAGAGCCTCCCTCTTTAACATAAAGAAAAAAACAAAGTGTTTCCATGTATCGTTAAGGTATCTTATCCCACGGTGCTCTATACTGGATATGTTAAGCGAAAGCCAGTTAGGGCCCAGAAGGTTAAATTATATCAAGATCACTGCTGCACCACTTATATATTTTATAATGACGTTTACAAAAAGACTTAACATTTTAAGTAAGGTCGTATTAGCCCATGGTGCCGGAGTGTCATGCCCCCACCCCAATAACTCACAAGTGATATAACAAATTTATACATTTTAAGCTAAAAGATTGTCATATGAAGTAAAAGCTACGTTTCAGCCCCTTCCATGAGCGAGATTTGCCTACCAAAAGTGGGGGAAAAAGTCAGTGTGGGAGGGGGGGTGGGATCCTGCTAAATTGCAAACAATCAATATACAAAGGGATACAATTTAGGAAAAAGTGGGTTAACTTCCTTGCCCTCCCCCTCCTTCTTCCCTTCTTTTCCCTTCCCCTCTCAAATCCAGCATATGGCTTCTTTAATATTCTTAGGTCTCCTATCTCCCTTTAAAAGAATAGCAATAAATAACAAAATACTAAGGTCGCCCAAGGAGCTTCTACACATAGAAGCTCCTTGGGTCGCCTGGCAAAACATGACACAATTGGATACAATAATTGTACATATTGATGCCAGTGATTTCAAACCCAAGAAGTACTGTAATAGGCCAAGCTCCTTGTCAAAAACGCCCGTAAAAATATCATTTTTAACCGACTTGGTTTCAATCTGTTGTTGATTTCGTGGCTAAATGATGTTTATTCTGTATGTCCATATATGCAAAGAGCACACATTAAACATGCTACCTGCGGGCTTAACTGTTGATATTTGCGATGGGTCACCACACACGACACATAAATTATGATTTATACGCTGTTTCATGGGATGACGAAAGACATATCGGTATGTCTGGAAGCAACAATTTTGCTGAGTTAGCGAATTTCGCTTCACATTTTCGTCAAAATTTGTTCAAGGTATTCTCCTTGAACAAATATATGAGAAATATTGACGTAGGCCTAGTAGACCTCCATGTTTTGCAGTTTGGGTGAGAAGAGGTGGTGGTGGGGAGGGGAGGGGCGTTTGTGTATTTGACCTGTTTACCAATGATGTCAAACAGTTCTATTTGTCTTGTAGTTTTGATAAATTTGTTATACTTCTCACTAACTTTATACAAATTTAAACGATTAAATTGTGAAAAGCAAAAAAAGAAACCAAATGTTACAGATTGACCAACTTTTCCTTATAGGCCTAACTTTCTTCTTCAAGAAAAATTGGGATGACTCTGGAAAAATTCTCTCACTCAGAAGCATAGCTTAAGGGGGTGGGGGCTGGATAATAATTTGCACAATAGAAAATAATTGAGTTAGTTGGATAATTCTGATTAAAGCAATCGGTCGTAGAGGCTAGAGCTCAGGGGGATGGGTGAAAATAGCCTTGGGATTCTCAAATTTGTATTCTTGTAAATGCAAACCAGACCCCTGTGCATTGGAAAATTGTGTGCAGGGGGAGGGGGTGAAACGTCATGTAAATGGAGACCAGACCCCGCTTCTGTATATTGCAAAAATGTGTGCATGCAGGGGGGGAGGGAGGGGTCTTTCTCCATTCACGGTCACCAAGATACTGCTAAAATGTGGAAGTGACGTTACTATACAATATATATTAATTTTATAATAGATTGACAATTTAACATATACAGATGGATATGAATACCAAGAGGAATTTTAAAAGGTTTTTTTTTTTTTCTTTCAATCTTCAATTGTGAGATTGGTCAAACTACATTATGTTCCCAAACACGGAAAGAATGTTGCTGGCCGAAATTACAATCCACTATATGGGCTCAGGAAGCCTTTTCATGGGGGTGGGGGTGCATGGGGTGGGGGTGCATGGGGGTGGGGGTTCATAGGCGTGTGTAGGAATGGGAGGAGATAGCAGGCCCGTAGCCAGTAATTTGAATGGGATGGGATGGGGGTTAATAAAAGGGCAGTAAAGTTTGAAATTCCAGGTGCTTATTATTTTTGGACTATTGAAAGGCAATAAACTTTGAAATTCCAAATTTGTATTACTTCTTTAGATTTCAAAGGGCACTTTCTCAACAAAGGGGCTTGTTTCACTCTGACAACCCCCACCCCTCCACCCCACCCAGCAGTCCGGAATCATGTCTATTAATATAAACATTTATAACACACTAGAATATTGAAGTCATGCAGCCATATTGTTCAGATGTTGCGATAAAATGTCATAGTTTCTAATTGATGTACTTTAAATATCAACTAGAACGGTAAATACCAAATCATGGTTCGCATGCCCATGCAAATTGACACCCATATAATATGACCCGGCCAATTATAAAGTGGCATCTCACACTAATCCCACATGGCATCCCATGTACCACATGGCATCTCACCCTATGTCCCACATGGCATCCCATCCCTTGTCCCACATGGCATTCCACTATATCTCACATGACATCCCATGTCCCACGTGGCATTCCATCATATGTCCCACAGAATGTCCCATCCTATGACCCACATGGCATGCCACCCTATGTCCCACATCCCATGTACCAAATGACATCCCACCTCATGTCCCAAATGACATCCCATGCCTTGTCCCATGGCAAACCACCATACAGTGTCTCACATGGTATTCCACCATATGTCCCACATGGCATTCCACCATAATGGCATCCCACGCTATGTCTTACATGGATCCCATTGTACATGTATGTCACACATTAATCCAACCATATGTACCACATGACATCCCTCCCTATGTCCCACGTGGCATCCCTCCCTGTGTCCCGAATCAGTGGCTTCCCACCTGATGTTCCACATAGCATCCGCCATATGTTCCACATGGTATCCCTCTAATGTCCCAATGACATCCCTACTTTATGTCCCACATGGCATCACATCCCATGTCCCCATGGCCTCCTACCCTATAACCCACATAGCCTCCTACCATATGTTACACATGGCATCCTACCTTATGGCATCCTACCTTATGGCATCCTACCTTATGTCACACATGGCATCCCAACCTATATCACACTCTGTGTTACTTGTGGCATCCCACCATGTCCCACATGGCATTCTACCCTGTTCCACATGGCATCCCACCCCATGTCCCACATGGCATCCCATTCCATGTCCCACATGGCATCCCACCCCATGTCCCACATGACATCCCATAGGCTCCATAAGAAGTCTCATCCTAGCTATCACAGTCTCTGATTGAGCATACTATGTATGAAAGTGTCAGTTCATATAATAACTTATATGCAAATGACTTGTTGAAATAGGGTGGGATGCCATGTCCCATGACATCCCATTCCACCCTATGTCCTGCATGGCATTCCACCACATATCCTACGTGGCATCCCACCCCATGTCCCACATGGCATCCCACCCATGCCCCACATGGCATCCCACCCTATGTCTCACATGACATCCCATAAGCTCTATAAGAAGTTTCATCCTAGCTATCACAGTCCCTGATTGAGCATACTATACATTAAAGTGTCAGTTCATATAATAACTTATATGCAAATGAGTTGCTGAATAAGGAAAAAGGTGGAGTCAAATAATCATGCCTGATATATCCCTTGGTGTATACAACATGGTAAATATTATATCATATGTTCTTCATGGCCCCCATCCATGTCCCACATGGCATCCCTCCCTATGTTTATAAGCAATCACATCCTGTCACACTCCTGACTTAGCATATTAAATACAAAAGTCTGGTCAGGTCATAATACTGTAGCAATTTTATGCAAATGAGCACAATAATAGGGTGGAGTTTAAAAAAATTATGCCTGATACAAGTGTTGGTGCCCAAATATTTCAAAAGAATTTTAAGATTTTAAATTTCAAGTACTACAAGAGAGACTTGAAGATCTTTGAAGAATATTGGTAAATTATATTATTTTACAGTTATCTTCTAAGAAAATAACAAATGTATTGTAAACTTTTAAGGAAACTAGCCATCAATCCTATCTTAAGTATCTCTGAAAACTTTACCATTTTGTAAGGAAATTCTAACCTTTCATAACCTTCCTTTCTGAGGATTTCTCAAAAAACTTAAACATTTTTGAGGAAATTTCAGGACAAAATTGTGGACGGCCGGACGGACGGACGTAATCGCCATTACATAGGTTCGCATAATGTTACGCATGCGAACCAAAAATCATTGTGTTAAAAAGCATTTGGATTTTCAAAATGGCTGTTTCGCGCCTTAAAGCCTAGCTCTTTTGTCTACTTTTTTTGATAATTTGGAAACAGCGTGGTGAACATATCAAATGGGAATGGAAAAATTGTAGCCATGACAGTAATGAAGGTATTTTCATGAGTTTTAATTTTCCCCCAGCAAAGACTTTTTTTCAGATGTATTTCAAATTTGAAATATGTAACATTACATTAGACTTTAACGTTAGGATAGCAAAGGATCATGGGAAATATAAAAAAATGGCGGCTTCCATGTAGCGAAATGTTCCCATTTATAGGAACATCTATGTTCCTATTAATAGGCATGCTTCTGGACTGCACGGCTACGGACCTGGGAGAGATTGATATAATCGTTTTCAAAAATTAACTTAGGTAATGGGAGAGGATGACATGCCCCCCTCCCCCCTTCCACACACACACCCACACACTTATACCTCCGGCTCTCCGTATAAGACTCTTTTTATGAAAGTTTTCTATTTTCGATTTTAAATTTATTTACAAATTCAGTTTTTTCCACAGTTTTTAACAAAAGACTTATGAACTGTATACTTGTTCTATTTCCTGACGTGTTCCGACAATGGTCTTATCGGAAACATTCGACTTCATTGAATGTTTGTAATACCAGTATACATTTACTAGAAATAACAAAACGAGATGGATTATGGAGTTCATTGTGTTACAAAAAGGTCACAAGATGGTGTTTGTAAGGATAATAGCTTCATCCGATCGGTTTTACTCTTATTTTTGTGATATTTGATGTCATCGTCCCCTCTGTTTGACCGTTATTGGTTTAATGAGTTACCGGTATCTGTTGAATGTGGTTCAACTGCAAATGGCAAGCTAATGGGTCATTGTCTTTTAGAATCCCAAATACGTCATCGGCTCCAAAAGCATTTTAACTGGTACCATCCAATTAGTAAAATACATTTAAACAGATTTCAGGCATGGTATTTTTTGGCAAATTTATGATATAATGATAGGCATTTGTTTTACTTCTTGAAAGATATAATATATGTATATATATGTATATATATGTATATATATGTATATATATATATATATATATATATATATATATATATATATATATATATATATATATATATATATATATATATATATATATATATATATATATATATATATATATATATATATATATATATATATATATATATATATATATATATATATATATATATATATATATATATATATATATATATATATATATATATATATATATATATATATATATATATATATATATATATATATATATATATATATATATATATATATATATATATATATATATATATATATATATATATATATATATATATATATATATATATATATATATATATATATATATATATATATATATATATATATATATATATATATATATATATATATATATATATATATATATATATATATATATATATATATATATATATATATATATATATATATATATATATATATATATATATATATATATATATATATATATATATATATATATATATATATATATATATATATATATATATATATATATATATATATATATATATATATATATATATATATATATCTATATATATATATATATATATATATATATATATATATATATATATATATATATATATATATATATATATATATATATATATATATATATATATATATATATATATATATATATATATATATATATATATATATATATATATATATATATATATATATATATATATATATATATATATATATATATATATATATATATATATATATATATATATATATATATATATATATATATATATATATATATATATATATATATATATATATATATATATATATATATATATATATATATATATATATATATATATATATATATATATATATATATATATATATATATATATATATATATATATATATATATATATATATATATATATATATATATATATATATATATATATATATATATATATATATATATATATATATATATATATATATATATATATATATATATATATATATATATATATATATATATATATATATATATATATATATACAATACATATATAATATATATATTTATATATACAATACAGATATAATATATATATATGTTTATAAAATATAGATATAAAATCATATATACAAAATATATATATGAAATACATATATAAAATACATATATAAAATACATATATAAAATACATATATAAAATACATATATAAAATACATATATAAAATACATATATAAAATACATATATAAAATACATATATAAAATACATATATAAAATACATATATAAAATACATATATAAAATACATATATAAAATACATATATAAAATACATATATAAAATACATATATAAAATACATATATAAAATACATATATAAAATACATATATAAAATACATATATAAAATACATATATAAAATACATATATAAAATACATATATAAAATACATATATAAAAATACATATATAAAATACATATATAAAATACATATATAAAATACATATATAAAATACATATATAAAATACATATATAAAATACATGTAAAAATATATGTAAAAATATATGTAAAATATATGTAAAAATATATGTAAAAATATATGTAAAATATATGTAAAAATATATGTAAAAATATATGTAAAAATATATGTAAAAATATATGTAAAAATATATGTAAAAATATATGTAAAAATATATGTAAAAATATATGTAAAAATATATGTAAAAATATATGTAAAATACATCTAAAAATGTATCTAAAAATTTATCAAAAATATATCAGCTCCCAGCTGTTCCCAAAAAGGACCCACCAACCTGGATCAGTTAACTGAACTATATTTTCCTCCGCCTTTTGGATACCAGTGTTTTATCGGTATGCAAGTTTGTGTTTCTGCACAAGTGTCATTTATCTTGGCATATTTATGTTGTTTTTTTACGTCTACCTATTTACAATCAAAATGCATTTTTTATTTATTTCAAGATATCATTTTCTACTTTGCCTTACCCACCATACTGTGCCTTACTCACCATACTGTGTCTTACCCACTATACTGTCAACTCAGGTTTTTTTTTTACCCGTGACTATACATGTCCAATTTAAAGAGGCGATATCGTCATATGTGCACAATATTTAGAATTCCTTTCAAATTTTTTGATTGGCTGAAATTTTGCTGCGCGATTTGTTGTCTCATATTGCAAGGTATATGTATCTAGTTATTTAAACGCCTCGCAAGGGTCCGCAAAGAGATACGGTAGCTCAGATGCTTGCGGCGATCGCAAGAAACGTTTTTTTTTCAAATCATGCCGTGAGTTCAAGCCCCGGTAGAATGATTATTTTGACTTTTGCTTTCACCTTCTTTTTTTCTCAGTAATTTTCATTTGGTGACTATCATTGTAATATTATAATACTAAAATTTCACTTTCACTTTCTGACAAAAAACATTGAAAAAACAAATAAGTTTCTCGTCACAGTAACGTAATGCGCTGTGTATGTAATTCTACACACACAACGTACATGCTTAGTGTCTGGCTGTACTGTGTGGTACAAACAGACGGAGGATCGGATCTTGCCACCACAACCGGAAGTGACGTCAAAATAAAGTATCCCCATTTTTACCGTATTTTACTGAGACAGGCCTCCTCTTTAAAACTTTGTACCTTAAATACTCGGACATTACGGAACTCTTGTAAGAGGAAGACATATTTTCCTTATTCACCACTATGACCGTTGCCTTCCTCCAAGAGACCCATTCCCTCTCAAGTGATGAGATATTGGTGTAATGAATGGAAAGGGAACATAGTATTTTCTCATGGCTGCATGGCACTAACAATAGCAGGGGTGCTGCTATTCTCTTCAACAGTTTAGACCCATTTTTTAAAATGTTGTCATTACAAACTCTATTTGTGACGATAATGTTATTATGTATACTGCAATCTATATCTCTTAATAAATATTTATGCTCCAAATATCGATCGACCAATTTTCGTTCATACTATTTGTAATTCAATTCATAGGTATAATAACGCCGATCTAATTTGTGGAGGAGACTTTCAATTTTGTCTTCAATACCGATATCGATAAAACCGGGGAAAACCGGGGTAAACTGTTACTAACTTCAACGCAAGAAATGTTGTTATTGATCTTATATGCAAAGAGCTTTTTGTTATATGTAAATTAGACCTAGTTGATATTTGGAGAGGAAGACACCCTGAGACACACAGCAATACATGGCATTCCATCATCGACTCTAGAATTCAATGTAGATTAGATTTGTTTTTCATCTCAAAGCGTCTTAAGTTACGAATACTATATACATCTCACATTCAACTTCAAATAGCGCTGTTTTAATTCTTCACTGGTTTGCAATCATAAAACCACTCCCTCTTGTTTGCGTAAATGGCAAAATGAGTTTAATTTTGAACTTGATTGGAATAAGATTTTTTCTATTCCTTCAAGCCTACCAAGGAATCCCAGCTTCAATACTTTGTTCATCGCATTCTTAACATGAATAATTTTTGTATAAGATTGGTTTGATGGACTCTCCACTATGTACTTTCTGTAAGACATGTGAGGAGACCTTATCCCATTTGTTCTGGGACTGCCCAATTGTTGTTAAATTTGGGAGTGATGCCGTTTCTTTAATCTTTAGTTGTGACATCGTCCTCAGTAAACTGAATGTGTTTTTGGGTGATGTTAATAACATTGTTTCTCCCCTTAACTTTTTTACCTTTCATGCCAAAATTTGATTTATTCTTGTAGGATCAACAGTAATGCACCTCAGGTAAACCATTTTCACCGTTCGTTTCCTTGTATACTTAATGTGGACAAATTTCGCCTTGGTAATAAAGCTTATGATAAATTCTTTGACTATTTCAAATGATACACATTATGTTCTCGATATTTCACTATACTTTGCTATGGTATGGTAATTATTTTGTATAGTTTGAAATGTTATGATACTCGTTTATGAAGTTCACGAATTTAAATGTATTTGATCATCGAGATTGAGTTGCTCTCAATGAATGTTTCTATATATGTTTTGAACTATATTTATATTTCATGTTTGAAAAACTGCTGTGTATTTCTGAAAAGAAATTTAATAAATGGTGGAGTTAAAAGAAAATGTTTTGAATTAAACAAAAGTTTGATAAATGGTGGAGTTGAAAAAATATTAATATATAATATATAATATGTAAATACATAATATATTAATACATTATATATGAATATTTTCATATATTATATATAATATATTAATATATAATATAATAATAAATTAATGTATAATATATGAATACATATTATAATAATATATTATATATTCATATATTAATATAATATATTCATATATTAATATATATATTAATATATTATATATTCATTTATTAATATATAACATATTAAAATATAATATATTAATACATTATATATTAATATATGATACATTAATATATTATATTCATATAATAAAATAATATTAATATATAATATATTAATATATAATGTATTGATATATAATATATATTAATATATCATATAAAATATAATATAATAATTTTTAATATATGAATATATAACATATTCATATACAATATATGATATATGAATATAATGATATATGAATACAACATATATTAATATATAATACATTATATATTCATATTTTAATATATGATATATTGATATATAATATATTATTATACAATATATTAATATACAATATATTAATATACAATATATTAATATACAATATATTAATGTATGAATATATAATCTATGGTTCTAAGCTCATCTAAGTCTGAATATTACCATGTTTTTTTTTGTACAATTCTACTTAAAAGCATACTTTTAGAGCCATTTTCGTACAAAAATCAGGTTGATATCATATTTCGTTCAGGAGATATGAGATTTTTTTTAACGATTTCCCAATTGCATTTTAAAGTTTGTATACAGTATGATGAATTCGCGTTTGATAAAGTCATAGAGGCAATTCCATTCCAAATATTAAGGCATTTCTTTGACCGTTAATAGTTACGGTAATTTTCAAAAAGTTATTGAAGTAGGGTATATTTGGTAATGTATATAAATACCTAACTTTCATCAATTTATTTTTCTAGCAGGTCTAATAAAAAAAGGATGATAGATTTTAATGAAATACATCAACTTTGTGGGAAAATGTGTTGCTGTGATGTCATACTAAGCCTTTTCTTATTCGTTTATTGGCATTTTTTGTAAACCTTAAAATTTGAATATCTCCTGGTATGAATATAATATCAACATGATTTTTGTACTAAGTTGTTTCTAAAATTTTTCTCTTTTTACGAAGGGTTATGAAAAATGGGAATATTCCTTTAAAGGGAGAGCCGACCTCTATAAAAAAAAAAAAATAATTAGAACCAGGGCGACCGGGCCAAAAGAGATTCTCTTATTTATATATTCTGTGCAGATCATTCAAAAGACGCCCCGCCCCCACCACCCACGACCGGCCCTAATGGGATTCTCTTATTTATGTATTCAAGCCCACCTCTCCCGACCCCGCAAAAAAAAAAATGACATTCGGGGGGCGGCTCCCTTTTTGGATACGTGCCTGATATACAGACAGGTATCAACTTGAATTAAATTGGAAGAAAATGTATGTTATAAACCATGAAATTAGCAACGTATCATCATATCATCGGTTAAAGATATTTCACAGCATTGGGAATGCTATTTGGAACTCTTCCTCAAGTACAAATTTGCAAATAAAAAACAAAACAATTTTATGACAAACATTCACACATATAGACTCATAGATTATCAACTCTGATTGGTTGAAACCTCCGGCTATATTCCCATGTACAGTAACTTTTCACCTTTGCTAAAAATAAGTTGTAAATTATATTTAAAAAAGCAATAAATAACGGAGCATGACGGATAGACGACAGAAAAAGATCGATACGTGAAAGAGCAACAGGTTGTGAAATCAAAGTACTGAAAAGGGATAGCTTCGATTCATAGTTGTCATTTGGGTGATTAATATGATGTATAATCTTCTTATACATCTTTTAATTTTATAGGCCATTTTTTTGTTAACATATAATCAATACTTTAGCAATATGATTTAAAGTTTCTGGTCAAATATTGACTCAAATCACGACAAGACAATTATTAATTGGTCGGGAATGCCAGACACCACTGGGACTAATAGCTTCCCACTTCATGTCTGTGACTCCCAGGAACAGGAAGTCAGGTAGCTCAGTTGGCAGAGCACACGACTGAGATGCTGGAGGTACCCGGTTCAAGTTTTGGACAGGTCTAACCAGTTTTTCCACAGATACGCCGATTATCAAAGCGGAAGTGGGTCGTTTGCAGTTCCTGCACCTCATTCAGCTGTTGAGAAAAGTGGCAATGGTTGAATGGTGCTCGCCGTCCTTCGGAGGGGACGTTAAGCTGTCGGTCCAGATGGTAGGACAGTCACACCCTACCTGGTTCTTTAACACTTCTCGAAAAGAGTAGGGTGAAAACCCGGTGTTCATCCACTTCCGTCCCGGTCGCACGAGACTGGCATCTGCTATGCAGGCTATAGCTTGGCGTCTATGCTCCATATAGGAGTCTTGCCGAGTTCCCGTAAGAGAGGATTATGTACAAACAAACAAACGAACAGTGCACCTCAGAATGTCTCATCATATACCCATCATAATGGTCCATCCATTATCACGCGCGCGCGGGCGCACATGCGCGCGCGTGCGCTCACACACACCACTTGTAGTATTCGATTTACAATGGCTCATACAATGTATTTACATTTACCCGAGTATGCATGAATCATATCATGGACATTTTCTTATCGTTTCGCCACAGAGGCTTTTTCCCGAAAAATCCACCATAACACATCGAAAAACTTTCTCAGATCTTCTAAGTTTGTGCGGTTTTAAGGTCAGTAAGGATCCATTTTGGCAATACTTTAATGCAAAACGTTCTATGATAAGAACTTCTCCAAAAAAAGTTTGCTCGCTGCAAATATGTGTAAAAATACCATAAACATCACGATGCTAATTTATTTCTTAGTTTTAGTCCATTTTAAGGACTTGTGGAATTTTAGATATCATGCCTTACAGGTCATAATTAATATTATTATAACATACAAATATCACCAAACTCTCTTTGCAATTCAAAATACATTAAAATTTTACGTTCTGTGTTGTTCGTGTACACATTACAAAGTATATGATTTGTTAGAATTTTGACAAGTAAACAATGATAACCAACCATACAACAGAGTAATAATACATCGTAAATATATCTCATAATTTGTGCATTTTCCGAAAATGAACCTTTATCTCAAACTTTACACGGGTTTCTTCTTTTATAATAAAACGAAAAAAAAGAAGAAGGAAATCCATCAAGAACTGTAGAAAACTCTTTAAAAAGATGAAAATTAAAAGAAGGTATCGTAGACTACTTTGTTATTGCGAAACACGATCAAAGAAAGAAGAAGTTAAGATTTTGCAAAGTTTTTCAACTTCCGGTCGGTTCTGAAGACTACGAGTTTTCGAGCAAGTTCGAACCCATCAAAAACTGTCACCCCTACTTTGTGGAGGCGAGGTATGGCCCATGTGTTCCCCACGTGCTAAAGGAGAATTACGGACCGGCCATTCATTAATTTCGAAAGTATAAAAAGGGTGAGGGGAGGGGGTGAGGGGTTAGGGTCTTGTCATACAGAAATTTCGAAAATAGTGTTATCTGATGTCAGGTGAAGATGGTATTTACTACATGCCAATATTGTGCCTAAGTGTAACCTTATCTGCTTATGTTACATGGAAACTTTATTCCCCGCTGGAACGCGTCACCAAACTGCAAATAAAATTTAAAAAAATATAAAAATACACAATTGCACAAACTTTACTTCTTCCTTACGGACAAAATAACGTACTCTCGTACTGACGACGGTTTACTCTAGAAGTAAGGAAAGAGAAAAACATAATATTCGTTGAATGAAAATACAGCAATATATTTAAAAATTTACGGAAATAGCTTCGTGAAAGAAAAATTGAATACAACTCACCAACTGTTAGGAGGAACAGGTCTTGCACCTTAACGCATGATAAACTATTCGGTTGTGCCGAAGCGCACGTAGTCTACAAGAAACTCCCACCAAAGAGCTTTTACACAAAGAGCTTCTTTGCTCAGCCTCATTAGCATAACAATAGGAACATCGCACTCAAAAATACCAGCCTCACATACCACAAGCAGCCGGTGACTTGCGTTCCATCTTATTACTTACAGCATTAAAGAGAATACAAGTGTACTTTATTTAAGCTCTTTGAAATGAGATGACCCTAATTATAATAACCAGGTTAAACTATCTGCCGCTACACCAATATCTACAACATTGGTACTCGCAGCGCACTCACTAAAAAATTTTTTAAGTTGCTTAAGTACACGCTGTATTACGATTAAACTTGTATTTATAATTGTACATTGTATGTATGTATGTTTGTATGGAGTGTCCAAGTGTACGGCAGTTATACATGTAATTTCGGTGGCCTTGCGATGTTTCCCAACATGTGGAAAATCAACTGATGTAAGAGTGGGTGCGAATCTTTCATGACATTTTGACACAAGCCCAAAACTTCAGTTTTAGACATGAAGACTTTGGAGGAGCACTGAGGCTATGACATCACAACCAGTCTGATTTCAGTCGTTTCTACACAAATGATATTAAACTTTAAACTTAATTATCTCCTTAACGGAATAAGATTTTTGAAAGCTTTCTTTACCATTTTGTTTCTTTTGAAATCCTCTTTCATATAAGATGGACATGCTTGACCACTGAAATAATCCTTTAACATGCATGGCCAGGCTGCCAGGACATTTTCAATCTTCGTCATTCCATCATACCCTAATACTGTTATATCTGTTTATTGCAATCTAAAGCAGAAGAAAACAGTCCGACGATTTCCAGTGACTTGATCTGTTGATAAGCCAACTTAAAAATACATACTTTCGACTAAATCTCGTCTCAATTGTTTGACCCGTCAGCAATAAATCTCATACGGTAAATGATTGTCTTGTCGGTGATTGTGGAAATATTTCGACCAATCAGAAACGTTTGATTTTAGCGTGTTTATCTCCACGTTAACACGATGTGAAGACTTATATTAAACATAATCATAAATGAAGCTAATTTTCATGGGTGTATTGGCTAGCCATGAATGGGGGTTAGGTGAGGGGGGTTGCTAGGGTCGTACGGAAAGGTCCAGAAAATATGATAAACGGTCAAACTATTTTCCTCGGCGCCCCCGCCCCCTCCCGAATACGAAAGGCTGATTACACCCCTGCTTTCTGATGAATGAAAAATCCCGTCAAGTCCACGTCCATTTTTCACCATATTTTATCGGTATATTTCTGTGTTATACCATGGAGCTATAAACTTACTCCATGGTTATACCATGGAGATACCCAAATAGTATCTCCATGGTTATACCCAGCATGAATCATATTATGCGGTTAAAAATGATGAGAGCGCGACAAAAAAAGGATGCATTCCCTTACAGGTTGGTAATTTCCGCAGTATGATGACTTTGCCCTCTTAATATACATGGAGTGTCTCTGTGTGTATCCAAGGCTATGGCATACCTGGTTGTTATCTTTCAAACAGGATATTTTAAAAGTAGACACAGTGTATTATCACGGGAGCCATTGTTTCCCTTTACGATAGAGGAAGTTATCGCCAAATCTCGACATACATATAGGCCTATATACAAATTTAAAGGGCCGCCGAGAGAAGGACGAGGCCCTTTTTTGGTCCCCCAAATATACTCAGGTACATATGGGTGCCCTGACCCCTCTCTCGGCGGCACTGCCAATCGACACTTCAGCTTTTATACACCGTCGTAGGAGGAGTCAAAGGATAAGAGGCGGTGACAAGGTCTATAGATCGGACAGTGTGTCGCTCATGCAAAATTTTCTGAGGGGAAAAAACGATTTCGTGGGAGGGGAGCTCACTGCGCAAACAGACTGAATGCATTCAAAAGAGGGGAAAGGGGTCTGAATGAATTAAGAGAGGGGTAAAGAAGACTCAGCCATGAGACCATTCTAGACGGGATTTTTAAAAAGTAGGCTTGGAATCATAAATCATAATAACAAACAAAAACAAAAGAACGATTATGTCAGTTCCACTTCAATATGAACTAATGAAGCACACATAATTTATTTCAAGATGAAATCATTTTTGCCTCCAATTGGAAACATATTTTTCAGTATGAAACAAAATTACTTAAAGAAAGGATTTCCTCAGTAACAGCTTTCTAGATGAATATGTTTAAGTGCTTGCAGACATCAAGGTTGCATGTGTGATGTATGTACACCCTTGCCCATATTGTTATTCAAAGTTTAGCATTCAGCCCATGCAGATACAGGTAACGCCGTATCCAGAAGCAGATTAATTTCTTGCCAGAGGAAGACGGACAGTTCTAATCAGGATTGAATCTCGACCTCTGCATTGTCGGGCCATGCTTTGGACGCAGGCCGATTCAAAACAGTTCAACTCATAAAGATGTAACGGATTAGCTCAATGGTCCAGCAAATATCTTATTCGAAAGAGGACTTAAAAAGAATCAAAATGGTGAGAGAAAAAAAAAAAAAAAAAAAAAAAAAACCTTTAAAAATCTTATTCCGTTAAGGAGATATTCAAGTTTAAAACTCTGTCTCATCTTTGAAGAAACGACTAGTGTAGTAAGTCTACTATGGAAGGTTGGCGCCCTTATCATCACATTCTTAACAATTGTTAATGTATTTAAAAAAAAAATTGTTTCAACTTTTATCCTACTTCAATCATTTCCCCTCAAATTTTCTTCAGGTGATGAACTATAATTATCCTTACAATATTCCGTTTCACTACTTTTCTGATATATCCAATTATGGTTTTTAAGCCACCAAATCGAAGGACAAAATATGATATAATACATAAAGAATTTGAGGAATCTGAGGCAGTGACATCATAGCTACTAGTCTGATTTCACTTGTTTCTACACAAATGATACCAAACTTCAAACATGAATATCTCCTTAACGGAATAAGATTTTTGAATGCTTTCGTTACCATTTTGTTTAAAAGAGAGAGAGAGAGAGTTGAATACGCAATTACAATGACGGGGTCGTCGCCTGCGTATTCGGTTATGATAGTACAAATGCTATCACGAAACGCTTAATACGACCCAGACGATAACACAGGTACGACGTACGAACAGACATAACATCGATAACCAAGTCAATGTCCACGGCCTTTGATAACCAGTTGTGGTGCACTGGCGTTAACCATTTTGTTTCTTTTGAAGTCCTCTTTCATATAAGATGGGCATGCTTGATCCCTAGACTAATCCTTTAATCCGTTTATCCTGTTTGCTTAGTTTGAAGATTTCCATGACAGGCACCTATAGGATTATTATCTGACACATAAAAAATTATAAGTGTTTCACCAGATTTTGAGCAGGAAATTGCTTTGTTTCAAATACTTCATCTGAGTCACCATTTTTTATTTGATTAAGAAAATTACGTTCAAATTTTCGTTGACCCATAAAAGACGTCAAGAATCATTTCTTGCATGGTGTTGACCTCTGTAAGTTGTTATAAACAGGTGTCCGAATTATGACGTCGACAATGCAGCAGGAATTCGTAAAAACAGGAAAAATTCAACAGATCTCGACTCCCAACGTCGATTTATAATCTTTTGTGCACGTCACGGACGTAGGTGTATCTTCAGTTGCTTCCTGCGTTTTAAAGATTTAATGAACCTGTAAAGGCAACTTTGCTTCATTCTCTATCAAAATCATCATAGCAGTTTAAGGAGCACTAGACGAAAAGTGAGGGAGTATTTTGGGGGTTCTTCCTCCATAATAAAACTAATAATCGAATGCTTATCTAGCACGCAACAGCATAGCAGTTTTCTGGTTAATATGATATTAAAGTGACCTTTGCCCTCACGTCGTCTGTGGGCTATGCAGGCGTGAAGTTTATCGATCTGTTGTGGATAATGCACACACACACACACACACACATATGTATATATATATATATATATATATATATATATATATATATATATATATATATATATATGTATATATATATGTATATATATATATATATATATATATATATATATATATATATATATATATATATATATATATATATATATATATATATATACATATATATATATATATATATATATATATATATATATATATATATGTATATATGACATTTGCAAAAAAATTATAGTGCTCCTTAAAGTTTCGAATATTATTTTGATGAACTCGTCACTTTTAATTGCAACTTGAGTTGGTCAAACTTGTCATTAGTTTCCTCATGGTCAATCCCTTTCATAGGGCTTACATGATCAAAATCGTACGAAAATAACTGGAAATCATACTCGTATCTCTGATACACTTTTTGTATCAATTCTTTCGGGAGGGTATTGTATAGATTAGCTGCGACCGTTCCATTCGCGCTATTCGTAGCTGCTCTAGCCTCCATGGGAAAGTGCTCTGGTATCTGTTGCATGCGCAAAAACACTAGCGAATCCTTGAGTAACGATTCAAATTTACCGATGATGTCATACTGTATATCACATGGGTAACACGTCTTATGCATTTCTTTCCAGTGACGATTATTTCCTGGCACACTCTTCGGATATTGCACGAGGTATGAAACAAATTCTTGAAAGGTGAGGTTATATTTTTCTTTGTGAACGAACATTTCGTCAGCGACCTCTTTACCTCTATATTTAGTGAGGATGACTTTTCCCACGTGATCCCTCCAGTAGTAAAGTAAATCGTCATCCGCGTTAGTTTTCTTTTTAAGGTTTTCGTAAGTACCGTTCGGCTGTAGTTTATTTCTAAACGCTGATAGAAGTCTTGTCATTGGATGCCGCACAATGATCACTTTGGTAAAATTTGTGAGAATTCTTCGTCTTTCTTCGAGACCAAATTGATGTAAATATGTTAGTTCTTCTTTTGCTTGAACGTGAACATCAGGTCTTGGCTTCACACCTCGAAGTTTCAGATAAAATTGTTTCCAAGAAGTGCATGCAGCTTTGGCCACTGGACAATACAACAGTTTATGGCGGACGTCCACGATGATATTATCAGGTGGGTCGTAGAGAACGTGCCGTCGTGATATCAGGTGACCTAACTCATGACATTGATTTTGCAAGGCTTTTCGGCGATTTGCAAGTTTAGCTTTCGCTACCGCGAACGTCTCCTCATCGATCTACGGAATAAGAAAATAAGAGATAGACAACATTGTTATTGAAAGTTATTTAAGTTATATAATCTATTCATATTTGTATGCATATTCAAATTTATGCAAATAAAATTCAATGGTCGTATATATATAACAGTAAACATTCCTGATAGAAAGTAAACAAAAAAGTTATTAATTGACTTATACAAATTGAGAGAACTGTAGGTACCGGTGCCATTTGGCCTGATGCATGCCCAGGGGTAGAAACACTTTTAGCCTCCCGTCGGGCAGCTCGTCCCTACCCCGTCGGGAAGCATGTTCCGTCGGGCAGCTCGTCCCTACCCCGTCGGGAAGCATGTTCCGTCGGGCAGCTCGTCCCAACCCCGTCGGGAAGCATGTTCCTACCCCGTCGGGAAGCTCGTATCAATCCCGTCAGGAGTTTCGTTCCTATCCCGTCGAACAAATCTCAATGTAACCATCTTTATGCCTCGTTATGAATCTCTAGATTAAATATCTATAATTCCGTTACAAAAAAATAATCATTTCTTATTGAGCAGTTGAATTAAAAGAGCTCTCGGTCCAAAGGTATGAAGGCGTGGTGTCCAAAGACATGAAGGCGTGGTGTCCAAAAGCACTAGGGCGTTGTGTTCAAAGCTATGAAGGCGTGGTGTCCAAAGGCATGGGGGCGTGGTGTCCAAAGGCATGGGGGCGTGGCGTCCAAAGGCATGAGGGCGTGGTGTCCAAAGGCATGAGGGCGTGGTGTCCAAAGGCATGAGGGCGTGGTGTCCAAAAGCACTAGGGCGTTGTGTCCAAAGCTATGAAGGCGTGGTGTCCAAAGGCATGGGGGCGTGGCGTCCAAAGCCATGAGGGCGTGGTGTCCAAAGGCATGATGGCGTGGTGTCCAAAGTCATGAGGGCGTGGTGTCCAAAGGCACGAGGGCGTGGTGTCCAAAGGCATGAGGGTGTGGTGTCCAAAGGCATGAGGGCGTGGTGTCCAAAGCCATGAGGGAGTGGTGTCCAAAGGCATGAGGGCGTGGTGTCCAAAGGCATGAGGGCGTGGTGTTCAAAACCACGAGGGCGTGGTGTCCAAAGGTATGAGGGTGTGGTGTCCAAAGGTATGTGGGCGTGGTGTCCAAAGGTATGAGGGTGTGGTGTCCAAAGGTATGAGGGCGTGGTGTCCAAAGGTATGAGGGCGTGGCGTCCAAAGGTATGTGGGCGTGGTGTCCAAAGGTATGAGGGTGTGGTGTCCAAAGGTTTGAGGGCGTGGTGTCCAAAGCTATGAGGGCGTGGTCCAAAGGTATAAGGGCGTGGTGTCGAAAGGTATGAGGGCGTAATGTCGAAAGTCATGAGGGCGTGGTGTTTAAAGGTATGAGGGCGTGGTGTCCAAAGGTATAAGGGCGTGGTGTCCAAAGGTATGAGGGCGTGGTTTTTGGTAGGTCTAATTCTTGATAATCGTGTCGTTAAAAAAAAAAATACTGAAAGGATTAGTTCAGGGGTCAAGCAAGTCAATATTATATGAAAGAGGACTTCAAAAGACACAAAGTAGTGACGAAAGCATTCCGTTAAGGAGATATGAGTACCAGTCGTACTAGTACTCATTTCACTGCCGAGTGAACTGAAGTAAATATAAAGTAAAGCTATAGTGTTTTGCTCAAGGGCACAATGCAGCGCTCACGACGGGAATCGAACCCGGGACCTTTCGAATAGGAGCATGACTCCTTAACCACTGCACCTCCCATATAGGCAATATTCACACAGAAACAGGAACTTGGTGTGAATATGTTTTCATGAAGTAAAAGAGCGACGCATTTATAGGACTTATGGTTCGCAGGACTATCCCTTTGTCATTGATCTACATCGTGGCTGCGCTGGCCTTTGTCATTGATTTACATCGTGGCTGCGCTGGGTGTGGTATTCGGCATTCGTCATATTTCTGTTTTCAGCGATGGATTTAAAAGCTTTACGGACGTTATAATTTTCTGTATTGGTTTCAAGAGCAGGCCTATACAATGCTGAGAAGATCGGTTTCTGAATTTTCAAAATAACACTTTTAGATCTTCAGTTCCCTTGTTCTTGTTACGAGTGATCGAAGTTTGATCAATATTTAAAGGAGCACTAGACCGAAAAGTGAGGGCGTATTTTTAGGGGTCCCCAAAAATTCAAATGCTTATCTGGCACGCAAAGGTATTACAATTTTCTGGTCAATATGAATATTCAAGTGATCTTCACCCTCACGTCGTCTGTGGGCTATGGAGGCATGAAGTTTATCGATTGATCAATATTCAAAGGAGCACTAGACCGAAAAGTGAGGGCGTATTTTTAGGGGTCCCCAAAAATTCAAATGCTTATCTGGCACGCAAAGGTATTACAATTTTCTGGTCAATATGAATATTCAAGTGATCTTTACCCTCACGTCGTCTGTGGGCTATGGAGGCATGAAGTTTATCGATTGATCAGTATTTAAAGGAGCACTAGACCGAAATGTGGGGGCGTATTTTTAGGGTCCCCAAAAATTCAAATGCTTATCTGGCACGCAACGGTATTACAATTTTCTGGTTAATGAACATTCAAGTGACCTTTACCCTCACGTCGTCTGTGGGCTATGGAAGCATGACATTTATCGATCTGTTGTGGATGATATATTTGTGAAACTCGCAAAAACAAGCGCCCTCACTTTTCGGTCTAATGCTCCTTTAATTTATGCTAAATTTGTGATGTATGTTAGCTCAAAAATTTGCCTTTTCACTTGCTCTCCGTCTGGTATATTTCCTGCCCAGACCACACACAATTCCAGATCTAAGATACCATATACTTCCTTGATTTCAGGCTAGATTGATTATTAAAAAGCCCTTCAACATTTCAAATATTTCCAAAATTAAAAATCCTGCCGAATCATTATTTCTTTTCACAAGATGAAATTTCCTTTCCTTTGAATATTCCTTTAAGTGATTTATTAAGTTCGTTCGTCCACTCAAGAGTTCTATGAAACAAAAATTTTGATACGTCATAAGGTCATCTGATCAAAAACGGAAAGGTCGGAAGGTCAGAAGGAAGTATTCGGCTTTGAAGAGTAACATCTTTGTTGGTCGTCTGCTAGGTTGTCAGGTTTTTTGCCATGCTAATTGCCGAAACTTAGCTGACATTGATACAGAACAGTGACAGGCGTAGTAGTTGCTCAGTGTGAAGTTCGTTGGTAAAATTTTGTGTTGGTAATCATTTTCGGCCTAGTTCGCAAAATGGAATACAGTGTTCAGGGATATGTTATTTGGTGTGTTTAAATAGTACCAACTGACCAAGGGGTTTGGTTTAAGCGGTGATAGATCCAGTATCCAAAATGCCCATCTTTTGGACCAATTGAATATCACAATAAGAGTTTAAATTAAATTTGTTACTTTGACAAATCTCTGCTTGGACCGAGTATCCGTCAGTCCATGTAAAGTATCATTTAAAGGGAAGGTATCGTCCCATAATGAATTCAGAAGTGAACGCCGCCGTGCTGGTAACGTCACTTCCGCTTTTCAATTTTCTCTATTGATTGCGAGAAATCTGGGATGTTATCGATAACACATGTAGGTCCCTATGTTCGGTCCGGCGGATGCGTGATCGACATCATCGCATATTTCTCGCGATCAAAAGGCAAATTGACAACCGGAAGTGACGTTTACCAGCACGGCAGCGTGCACTTCTGAATGTATCTATGGGACGTTGCCTTTCCTTTAACATGCTTAAAGGATCGCATCTATTAACTAAGAAGTCTTTTTTCTAATTTTCAAGTAAATGTTTCGTGTTTTCCTATCTCTGTGTTGAAATATCTTTGTTTTTGTAAAGGTATCACATCTACAGATAACGCCTTTCTTCGAGTGCCCCTCAGCCATGTTATTTATTTATGGTTGTGTTAACTTGTATGTGTTTTTGATCGGTTGAAAGAAAGTTCTCATTTAAAGGAGTTTAGTGGTCAAGCAAGTCTATCTTATATAAAAGAGGGCCGACTTAAAAAGATATACAAACGAATGCATTCAAAAATCTTATTCCGCTAAGGAGATATCTACGTTTAAACTTTAGTATCATTTGTGTAGAAACGACTAAAATCAGACTTGTCAAAATAGTAGTAAAACTCATCTAGGAAGGGTATTTATAATATATCACCTGAAGAAAGTTCGAGAAAAAATGTTTTAAATAGTAAAATATTATATAAACTTTCTTGAAAATACATTAACAGTTGTTGAGAATGTGAGGATGCAGACGCCAACTTTCCATAATAGACTTACTACACCAGTCATTTCTACACAGACAGGTAAGGCAAAACTTTAAACTTGAATATCTCCTTAATGGAATAAGATTTTTGAACGCTTTCTTCACCATTTTGTTTCTGCTGACGTCTTCTTTCATGGACAAGATTGATCACTGAACTAATTCTTTCAATTCAAGCTAATCCATGTGTATGCACTTCAGACTGTTATCACTTTCGATTGCACAATGAACCACTAACAATTAGTTGATCCAGAAAGTTGTTAACCACTCCCTGGTTGATCAGAGCGGAAATTATTCTCGTAATCAGTGCTTTAAGTTCAGTAGTTAAAAGACAAATAACACTGGGCCAAGGTTGTTAAAGGCCAATACCTGATAACATTTGACATACATGTTGTCAGAAGGGACTGAGTTCCAACTGGGGTACCGGGTAGTTAGTGAACTTGGCTCTGGAGACCTTTGACCCTTGGTTCTCCTTTCTGCCAAATCGGCAAATTCCGGTGTACTCCGGAATATGTCGTCGTGTTGATATGTGCGGGTGTCAGCTTTCTTTTCGAAGGAGAATAAAGTCTGATACAATCAGTATTAATTGTATTAAATCTTAACCAACTATTAAAAACAGCAAGTCAAAATCTTACTTCTATCTCAAGTTATTCATGTTTCAAGTTGACTCATGGAGGCTGCCATTTTGTTCAATTCTCATATTGTGCATGATGACATCATTTCCCCAACATAAGGAGTTTAATGTATAAATGTGATTAAAGTTTTTATTTCAAAATGATGTGACACAAAGTTTTAACAGAATGTTTTTATAATTTCATGTGTGCACAAAAAATTCCTTGACCCTTACTTATTTTTTTTCGTTCTCAAACCTAGAAACCTTGAGGTAGATTATATAGAAATACAAAGCATTCCAACATCCTGCTGGGCTGATGACATCATAATCTGCGTGTTTTGAAATCAAAATGGCAGCTCCCATGGTACTATTTAGTAGTAAAATTGTGTTAGATTGCTTAACTGCTTAAGGGGGTATGCAGCTTGGTGAGAAAAATGTGTTATTTTTTAATTCTATTATATGAAATAAGAATTATGTCAGACTTTATGTCTCCTTTAATGTTTCAATTATCTGATTATCGAAAGACACTTTTGACTGCTTGATATTTTATGACAGAGGTATAGCAAAGCTTGTAAATCACATTAACTTAGGCTTAAAAATTATGAATCTAAAAATATAGCCATGCATAGAAGTACAACCATGCAGGGAACTGTTATTACATGTACTTAGATAACAGATTCCTGGAATAACCATAAAATACCCATTAAACACTGATTTAATTCTTTCACCCACTTAACTGTCAAAACATGTGGCAAAAACATGAATATTAAGATCTTTTTGCACAAAGGGGAAGTTCTGGGATTGTCACAATGTTTCCTGAATACCATGACGACTTTCTGCTGAGGTTAGATTCCCTCGAACATTCGGTCCTTTAACAGGACTTAGGGCTTAACAAAAATGTAGAAAACCCTCGTCAGACATAGTAGTATACTGCTGTAGAAAATCTGAGTCCCCAAAATAATTTGTATGAAAGAGGATTTCAACGAAGTTTTATGATTACTGAATATAGGCCAATTCTAAGACTGACACTTAACATAAGCGTCATTCTACAGTTCTAAGCGTCATTCTGACTTAATTATAGGGGTGTAAGAAGGTTCACTCAAAATATCCTGGTTATAAGCGGGAAAATTGCACTGCAAGTAAATTACGTTTCATGCATTAAACTTATCGGGAAATCTGAGATTCCGCACCTTTCGGGATTTTCCGTTAAGTTTCGGTCGGGAAACTTCACCAAAAATTCCTTCATTTGTACCAGATTTGTAGTACTAAAGTACGTACTTGTACTCGAGGACGTACTCGTACACGAGTACGTAATCATACTCGAGTAAGTACACGAGTGCGTACTCGTATTCGAGTACGTACTCGATTACGATTACGTACTCGTATTCGAGTACGTACTGAATTCGAGTATAATGTTTTGTTTTCAAGTACTCGTACTTGTGACCTCTGTATATGTACTCAGCATTTTGTACTCGTACTCATACACGAATATGATTACCACCAATACATAGGAAATTTTGATTTCTATGAATTCTTATCAGAACTTGTTTAAATAAAAATGATAATTTGTTATAAATGACTTTATATGCATTATGTCCATTGTTTTCTGCTTCAGCCTGTTACTCTATAAAAAAAAAAGGGAAATTTTTAACCAAAACATGGTCAATTCTGCACGGAACAAACTTTAGTCAAAATTGAACAAATTTGACCACAATATGGTCAAATTCGTCCATAATTGCCATAATATGGTCAAATTTGACTAGAAATTTGTAATCGTTTAATTTTGACCAAAGTTGGTTCAGTGCAGAGTTGACCATTTGTGGTCAAACTTGACCATTCTTTTCTTAAAGTGTATTTGTACTAACTTCAGTCTTTCATTAAAGAGCATAATAACGAACAAAGATGTTGTAATTCGTCTGGTAGCATGCCGAGCACAGGGTTTCCATACTAAAAAACAAGAGTTGGTTCTATTTTAAGAAACAGTATGTAATTACAAACTAACGTATTATGTTTCTAAAAATAGCCATTTTGTTATATTTTCAAAAATCCTTTGTTATCCTAACCTTAAAGCCTTATGCAATGTTACATAATTCAAATTTAAAATACGTGGGAAAAAATATCTTTGCTAAGGGAAACTCAAAACTCATGAAAATACGGCCTTCATTACTGCCATGCTACAACTTTTCCACTCCCATTTGATATGTTCACCACGCCGTTTTTAAAATATTAGAAATAATAGACAAAAGAGCTAGGCTTTTAAGGCGCGAAATGGCCATTTTGAAAAATTCAGATGTTTTTCAATACAATGATTTTTAATATTTAAAGTACATAACTTAGACACTTTTATCTTTGTTTATTTCTAGTATAAATTATGTACAATTTATATATAGGAAAATACAATAATACAAAAATATACAATAAAAAAATGAAATAGAATAATAATAAATAAAAAGTAAACGAAAGGAAATAATGTAGAAAATGAGACTATAAATGGTTAAAGATATGCAAATG